>PITA01002028.1:0-173768 GCA_004023965.1 Spilogale gracilis
AACTTTAACATTCCTGACAAGTTTATCAAGATCTGAAGTCTAGTCCCTTAGCAAGAAGGTGGTCTTCCATTTTCCTTTTCCAGGCATGTGAAACAATATTGACTAATCATCTCAGGCACAGTCAGCCCATGTTCTGTACATACTTATGAAAGCATAATAAGATGCAGCATATGGTTCTGAAAATAGAAGCAGCCATGGTGAACACAGAAGGTTATCAGCCTCCTCAGAGATAATGTTTGCCATTAATTAATTTGATAACATTGAGATATACCCAGAGCAACAGAAATAATTTTTATTTGCATAGTGCATTGTGGCTTACAAAAAACTTACCCGCAACATCCGTGATTTGATGTAATTCTTAAAGCAAGTGTAGAAAATAGGTGCCAAGAAAGGGTATTTTCTGCATTTTATAAACAGGCTCAGAAGAGTTAATAACTCCCCCAAGATCAGTTTGAATCTCACAGTGTAATATTTTCAAAATAGCATATATAAAAATAAAAAATACGTTAATAGGGAATAAAGCATAAGGAAAATACAGCCCTTCAACTTTTTGTTTCAAAGTTTCTAGGAAGTGAGTAACTGTATCCATTAAAAAAACTATTAGTAATTATATGCTTAATGAATAAATGCTAATTTATTCGTACCCTTATTCAGAAAAAAATAATTTACGGAAATATATTTATTATTTTAATCTTTTGGTAAAGTAAGAAAATTAAATCAAATTCAGTGTTAGGGGCCTCGGGCAGCTAAGCTGTGTTGTAATCACATATGCAACATAGGGCATTGGTGCCAAGACATGAACCACCTTTGAAATCCTAACATCTGAAACGATGTCATATTGGCTGAGATGTCACACACTGCAAAGAAATAAATTACTCATCTTTTGGCAGGGCATTTTGTGCCACAGAGAAATAATTTTCTAAAGGGCATCTCTTGGTAGTATGAACAGAGGATTCAAGAGTTTCTCAAAGAAAGCCATAAACCCAGCCCAGCGGCCAGCTGGCTATGTCTCTGTGACAACAGAATATATGAGCCATTCAGAGATCTGGACTCGGGCTTGCTAGGAAGCTGAGAGGTCACCTAGACCATTTTTGTCAAAAGTCAATTCTCTTGGAGCGTCTGGGTGGTTTATTGAAGCAGCCAACCCTTGATCTCAGCCCACGTCTTGATCTTGGGGGTCGTGAGTTCAGGCCCTGCATCTCGCTCCACCATGGGTGTGGAGCCTACTGAAAGAAAAAAAGAAAAGAAAAAAAAGAAAGAAAAGAAGAAGAAAACAACAAAAAAAATCCCAGTTATCTAGAGCGTGCATCCTTTTTTGCCCACATACGTGATTTGACTAATTCTTGATTGATTTTCCCATCAAAATTCCAGAACAACTTATGCCCATAGACCTGATTAAGATGTCATTCACCTGTCATAACTATCCACTCTGACTCCAGCCTGTATCCCTGGATTTATCGATAGCTAATCTATAATCTGGCCCCTGCCTATGTTTCTGGATCTTTTATTATCCAGAATAAGGAAAAATTAAGGGAGGGCATTTGTCGGAATTTATTGATGACAATCTTGCTGAAAGTGTCATTGGCCTTTTGTCACTAAACACTCATTGGGAGTTGAGGACCTAAGGTCTGGGTTTTGATTTAGGGTTTTGTTGTCCCCTCCCCCCCACCAAGGCTTCTCAAAAGTGAACTTTTGGAGCCAAGAAAGAATGACAATATATGCTGCCTTGAATTTTACTGTCCCGCTTTCATTTTTATATCCAAGGGAAACTGTTCCTTGGCAACTTTTTTTTAACTTTTGATAATCAGGCTCAAGATCTGAGAACATCCCTTTGGCTGCTCATTTTACATCTGCCCCAGAAAGCCCCAAATCTTTGCCAGAATCAACCAAAGAGAATGATCCCCATGCAGGAGCCAAAATCCTAGCCAAAATACTGAGGCTCAGAATTTTTTTTTTCTAAATACATAGTTAAATAGCTTTTGTAAAGACCAAGGTTAAACACAGCTTATAAAATCTACAGCAAATATAGTGTCGATATTTTAGAAGGAAGCTTCCCCACCCTCCATCCCAGATGTGCTGCTTGAAGGTGGCCCCAGGTTAGTGACAGGACTAGGTATCAAAAGCCCAAATCCAATTCTTGATGAGAGTTTTCAGAGTATTTCTCACTCCAAGTTTAGGTCACTCTTGTATGTGTTCTTCACCATATTTGCTAACCCAGGCTTGGCCTGTAGACGTGTTCCCCACGGATGATTTGGGGAGGTGGACTTCATTACCTTTTCTTCCCTGGCAGTGTCCATGGGCAGACCCATCATTCCACATACTTGCAATACCATCTGCCATCAAAATTGAGAAGGTCATTTATTTTAACTAAGAAAATTGCAAAATTTACAGAGAAGTAAAATATATTGAATTTGCATCTTGATCTAAATTTTTTATTTTTTAAGGAGGCAAGTCTGTCTTGTTAGTGAAGGATGGTGTGGTAAAAGGAAAGCAAAGGTGAGGGGGATGTGTGGATAGAGGATGGGTTAGGAATCTATTAGTTTAAAATAGGTTTAAGTTTTTGTTTTTATTCTTGTTTCAACATGGAATCTGGGTTCATTCAGGTAAAATAAAGAATCAAAACACTTATCAAGTCAAAGAAATTATTGCTAAGGAATTTTGGCTTGGGTTCATTAGAGTGGTGGTTTATCAGGCTAAAATTTACCAAAGAAGGACCATCATGAGCTGTGTTTTGTGAGATCTATAGGTTTCATGGAATTAGCATTAGCCGGTCAGGATGAAGCAGAGGTTTTAATTCGGATTCAGGTCTTTTTACCCATTTCAGTTTCCAGCTTTTATGAGCAATGTTCTCTACCCTGGTCAGTTAAATAAAGCTGTAAGTCAGTATGAAGAGTAAAGTCCAATTATTTTGGTCCCTGGTCACAGCTGAAAGCCCTTTCCAGAAAGCTAGAAGATCATATTTTTTCCAGGTGGTGTGGAGGTACACTTTGAGGTGCTGAGTGGTTAATAGGAGGATTCTCAAAGGGAAAACATTTGCTAGAAAAAGAACATAGATGGGGATGAGAAATCATACAGATTCCCTTGGACGTCAATGTAGAACTCTAAAATTTTGTGATTTTAGTTCCACTTCTGGCACCAATACCTATAAATAGATGAGGGGGAAAAAAAAAACCCTTCAGAACTAAGGAGGGACTCTCTGTTTTCTCACTTTGGCCTCCAAGTTCCCTTGGCTCTCCTGCTCCATTTTCGCCTCCTCCTCCCTGAAATATTTAGAATTTCTCTCCATACTGAGTGTGTGCATTCTTCCAGATGTGCTTACCTACCACATTTCCCACAGCTGAACTTTAAAAAGGATATTTTGTTCTGTAAGAATTTTGGTATAATATTTATTGCCAGACTAATTTAAATTCACACGAAAGGGCTAGTTACTATGAATAGTAAAATAATCTATTATGAGAATCCTATTCTGATTTAAAATGGAAATGTATCTCATGGCTAAAGAATCAGCCGAATACCGTGGCTTTTAAAAATAGGTTAATGCCTAAGAATTCTAATTTCTCGTGCCTATTGTTTAATTTGTCTTAGAGCATCACAGTTTAAAGTGTGTGTATGTGTGTGTGGGGGTACCATTTCAATGACTGCCATCATAACAGTTTAGAAGATTCTGAATCTAATTTATATTCTAGTGTCTCTTATACTTACTGCATGCCTATAAATTTATATGCAGATGCTTAAAAATAGACAGTGCCATCTAATGCTGTGTAATTATAATTTAGAACAGCACAGCACAATCTAAAAAGTTGTTTTATTAAATCAGTTTTATCTTTAACCTCCTCCTCTGTGACTGCAGTCAGCATCAGACCCTCAAAGTAATGCCCATCTTAGCATCCCAGCAAGGATGACAAAGTGAATCCAAGAACTAGTTCCCTCCCAGTGTCCTCAAAACCCCAGGCATAACCTCTGAAGTTTTTTTCCTCAAATAGATATGATATATATAAAAACTGTTGAGTCTAACACAAAGGAAGCAACATCTGGCAACTTCCACCTTTTGTCCTCAACTAAAAGAAAATCTTTTGCTCAATGTGAGGCCCTATAGTGAGTGACGCCTGGGGAGGAGAGTTTCTAATTCAAGTTTGTAATCTCTTCCAGCCCTGATATGTGATTTTGTGAAATAGTGGCTTAAGAACACATGGTTACCTGGGTTTCCAGCTATCTGACAAAAATACCTCTAAGAACAAACCCTGCAAATTCTGCCCCAGTTCACAAAAATAGAGTAAACCCTCAACAGGGGATCTGTCCCCTCCAATGGCAGCCACCTTCCTCTGTGGCTTGTGTTGACCTTTCCTCAGGCTTTCATGCCCCCTGCTCCCTTTACTCAGAAGCTGCTCGCCACCTCATAGAAACTTCAAAGAATCTTTAGCCAGTTTAAATTGTTCATATACCTTGGTTATTCACACTACCAGTGTTATGAAAGGCATGTTTACCTATTAAAGGGATTGTCTCTGATTGTCTCTATCAAGCAAATTGCATGGGGATTTGGGGTTGTAGGTGTGGGAAGGTTTTGAGAAGCAATCAGGTTTAGTCAGTCAGTGTGAGGGTGAGGTCCGAACCCAGTCAAGTCTACTCCTGCTCCCTGCCAATGTGGGTCAGCCTCCAGGGGCTGACTCTGAGGGTCTGGAGTATGGAAGAAAATCTTTCCCCTGCTCTGAGACTTGTCATGCCTGAGCCAGGCAGGTGTGCAAGCAGGGTCCCCGCCCAGCTGCCACCTTCCTGCCCACGGCACAGGGACCGTCACGAGCTGTGTGTGCGCGTGTTTGCTTGTTTTCTGAATGATTAAAGTCTGATTCATATTTGTTAGAGCTTTCTTTTAAAATTAGAACTTCCTTACCTTATCTGATATCATTTTGGACAAATAACTAGGTCATTAGGATATATTTCTTTCATTAATTACTTTATTAAGAATAAAATTTTAGTAATCAATAATATAAAGAATAGTTTTACTTAAATAAATACATAGATGATGTAATCATAAAAAATAAATTGGTAATATTACAATGACCAGTATTACTTCACTTGGGTCATTGTTATGTTTTATTTATACTTCTTAGAGGTAAATGCGTTTGTATTTCCCAGGAATTTTTCAATAAGCTAGCTATCTATTGAAATCAGTGACCAGTTGATAGCAATAGGAATTTATAGAGCACCTCCTGAAAGGTCAGCGACTCACTGATGATCAAAGAAGTCAATTGCAGAAGAGGAGAATCAGACATCGTCCTTCACTGAGGGAAGGGCCCATCCTGGAGCAATCCAGCACAATCCTTTTCTAATAGTTCATAATGTAGTTTATTCTGGAATAAAATTATGGGCCATTTTGAGTTCAGATATTGAAACATAAAAACATACAAGCATAACCCTAGACATATTTTCCAAGTTTAACAACACATATCAAAAGAGAGTACTTAGAATACTTTTCCCACTTTTCCAGTTGTATACACTACAATGTAATTTACAGTTTTCTTGATGAATACTCCATATTTGAAAAGAACAGATAAAGTCTTAATGTCCCTTAAATGTACTGCAATATTTTTTACTTTGGTATCTTTCCATGCTAGATCCATTGCCTCATGAAAGCAATGATCGTCTACCTTGTTTACCTTTGAATAACCAGCTCTTAAAACAACCATTACTCCTGCCTAACAGTGCTTAGTAGTCACAGACTAAGTTACCCTTTGGAAAATTCCCTTGTCTCCCTACCCAGAGCTTTCTTCAGGCTCAGTTCAAACCCTATGTCCTCTAGACTACCCTCCCTTATGTGGGTGTTCTGGTTACTATGGTATATTACTAAAGTTATATTACTATATTATACTATAGTATATTACTAAGGAAGTACCTGGGCAACTAGGTTACATACTTTTTAGAAACTTTTGCCTTCAATGTATTTTCATTATATTCTGTGGTTCCTTAATTTGTGTTCTACTTCTGTCATTCATCCCCTATCCCCAGATGTATTTAACACAGTAGAATGTACATGTATTTGGTTAACTCATGTAAATAGATGAGCAGTTCATTATGCTTACTGTTCATTCATTCAACATTCATGGAGTTCCTGCTTAGTTCCTGGTATCCTGGGAATGGCCACTACAGCACAGGGTGACAAGTATCCCTGTGCTCTTGGAGCTTATTGTGTCCTAGCAAAAGACAACCAAGAAAACAAATAAATGAATAAATGAGGAATACAAGAATATCAGGTATTGATTAGTGGCCTGACAAGAGTATATGCAAGGGTGTGACTAGGGCAAAAACATAAAAGTAAAATGAAAATGAAATAAACAGTTGGTTATGGCCTCTTTGAGGAGTTAACAGTTGATCTAACACCTGAGTGACAGATGGGAAGCAGTTATGGAAAGATTTGAAAGAAGAGCCTTTGAAATGGAATTGGGAGGAATGAACTTGAGATGTTGGTTTGATGAAGAGCATGTTTATTTAGAACATTAGGGGTTTAAGATGCTGCTAAGTAGAGAGATACAGCCAATGAAGGTGTCCTGTAATTGGTGGTGGTGGCGGGAAGAGAAGGGAAGGGGGACAAAATTAGCATATGGCATCATAGTGCATGACTGGAGGAGATGAGTACCTACTGGGACAGCATAGCCATAGAATCTGTAGGAAGCCAGGAAGTGTCTGGGTGGTATATTCGACTAAGGGGCAGACTCTTCGTTTCAGCTCAGGTCATGAAGTCAAAGTTGAGAGATCAGGGCCCTGTTGGGCTCTGCGCTCAGCACAGAGTCTGCTTAAAATTCTCTTCCCTTCTCCCTCTGCCCCTCATGGTTGTGTTCTCTGTCACTCGCTCAGGTGCTCGCTCCCTCCCTCTCAAATAAAACCTCTCTCTCTCTAAATTAAATGAATAAAATCTTTAGAAAAATGTTGAGAAACTAAAGCAGGCCAGGTAGAGCCACATGCATTTGCTGATTTTTGGCTATTTTTGACCTACTTAAAAATACCATTTTTCTGGCCTAAGCTTAATATGCACACATAAAGTAGCTTAGAATAAACAAATTATAGTAGAGCTTATAGATATTTTCAGTTTTCTCTTTTTTCTATGATTTTTGAAATGCTTTTACAGAATTTTAAAACAAACATAGACGTATTAAGTTGAAAATTTTCCATTTCAGCTTAACCTTTAGGTCAAGTCATGATAATTGCTGAACAGAACAGGCAAAGACAGGGTCAGATATGATTAATTATCCTGCTTTTAGCTGAGCCTTTGTATTCTGGTCTAAAGGATTAAAACATCTAAACATCTACGTACTTCAAGATCCCTTAAGATGTTTCTTAGTGACACAGACATTTAAAAAAAAAAGAAAAACTTAATAAATCCAGGTGTTTTACAAGATTTATCTTTAAAAATGTGTCTGTTGGCTTAAATGTTTACATTTTCTTCTGTTCCAGGCTTGTTTATATTTATTTTCCACTGTGCTATGAAGGAGAATGTTCAGAAACAGTGGAGGCGGCATCTCTGCTGTGGGAGATTTCGGTTAGCAGACAACTCAGGTAAAGGGGCATGCTAGTCATTGGGTTTTGTACGTAGGAGCAGTCAGAAACCTTCATCATCTGGTCTTCCCCTGTCAGAGCAAAGCAGTCCCAATGGTAGCAAATGGTAAAGATGGTGCATGTGAAGATGCTTAAATCTTAGAATATTAGGACTGCAAGCTATTCGAGAACTCTGGGCCTGATCCTGTATTCTTCAGAGAAGCATGCATGCCAGCCAGCTGAAGTGAGTTGTTCAAGGTTTAGTGTCCAGTTGAACAACTCAGGTATCCAGAGATTCCACTGTACCATGTGCTCCTTTCTACGTTTTTGAGGCACTCAATCACATTATTAGGCAAAGACATTTCTCTCAGTATAAAAATATACTTGAGGAATAGTATTACTGTTTTTGGCAGTGATTACCTCTCACCCTTGCAAAATTGAAGAAGGATTTTATTTTATTTTTTTTAAAGATTTTATTTATTTGACAGAGAGAAACACAGCCAGAGAGGGAACACAAGCAGGGGAGAGAGAAGGAGAAGCAGGCTTCCCACCGAGCAGGGAGCCCAATGTAGGGCTCGATCCTGGGTCTCCGGGATCATGACCTGAGCCAAAGGCAGTCACCTAACCAACTGAGCCACCCAGGCGCCCCTGAAGAAGGATTTTAAACAATATGCACAACAAGTCAAAGTTTGAAATTTACTTCTTCGGTTTATTATTATTCATATACCAATCTGTTCTCTGAGCCATTGCTAGGATATACAAAATTGAGTGTTTGGAATAAATTACTTAGATAATATGGTGGTGATTCTTCATAGTAGAACTTATGCCCCAGAAAGCACATTCATGGAGAGATGTTATTTCTTTCAGACTGGAGCAAAACAGCTACCAATATCATCAAGAAAAGTTCTGATAATCTAGGAAAATCTTTGTCCTCAAGCTCCATTGGGTCCAACTCAACATACCTTACATCCAAATCTAAATCCAGCTCTACCACTTACTTCAAAAGGAATAGCCACACTGGTGAGTCATTCTAATGGTGGGAAAGATGCTCTCTGGTCCATTTTTCATCATCCTTTTATTACAATTGGTATATCATGAAGATTGGTAGATAACAATGCCCTGTAGGGTTCTTATGTTAGATTTATGAAATTCAAAACTCTTTGAAGACTTCATCCAACACTTTTGTGAACATTTTTTGTCTTTAAGTGTTATAACCAAAACTGAATTTACATAGCCATAATATTATTAGCTCTGAATATTATTATTACTTCATTTGATTCAAACCTTAGTTTTCTTTCCAAAAATATAGTATTTATTTATTTTTTTAAAATATTTTATTTATTTGACAGACAGAAACACAGCCAGAGAGGGAACACAAGCAGGGGGAGTGAGAGAGGGAGAAGCAGGCTTCCCGCCGAGCAGGAAGCCCGATGTGGGACTCGATCCCAGGTCTCCGGGATCATGACCTGAGCTGAAGGCAGTCGCTTAACCAACTGAGCCACCCAGGCGCCCCTAAAAATATAGTATTTAAAAAGTGATGTTTTTATTTTAAAAATATAGAAATTGAGTTGCAATTATTCGTAATACTGTATATTTCATGTTTTGTAACTTACTATGAAAGTTAATTGTCAAGTTGACATGGGAACAGGTAGAAACACTATACAGGGTGTATTACATTTAAGACTTAAGTCTTTAAACATTAGAAGTGTTATTGCCAATTGCTGATTAAATATGATAGAATAGAGAGCATCATATTTGGAAAGTGATGCAGGATAGTGAGAAACATTATGTCTTTGTTCATCTTCTGGATTATGTTTACAATGACTACAGGTTCTGACACTAAGCATGTTTATGAAAAGTCCTGAAGGCAATGTGGAAATAAAGATTCTTTTGCAGTACTTGATAGCCTATGAGTGGTATGGAAAGTTGCAATCTTTTAGTAATTTCAAAGGAAAAAAATCAGAATTGCTATTTTGAAATACTAATTATATTTCAAGCAAACAGCTGTCAACACTTAGCACCAGCACTTTTCTAATTAAAAATCTTCTAAAGGGATAATAGAAATAACTTAATTTTGAATTTGTTTAGTTATTAAACATAAGCAGAGGTGAATAACACTGAAGAGTTTCATACTTGGCTTTTTGCAAGTAGGAAGTGTGCTGTGTAATGTATCTATAAATTTTCATATGACAAACAATTACATTTCAAATGACCCTTATGTACCTTTGAATTATTTTACATGTCCCTGCTTATACCACAGTCTGTTACTTGCCACTGGGATTGCCACTGCATAAGATTCAAGATAGTACTGTGGAAAAATGTTTGAGTGTTTAGAGAGTTTGTTAATTACAAAATGAATTAAAGATCTGAAAATTTAGAGGAGCTTAGGATAAAAGTTCCAAAAGTTTCTTGGAGTAGAGGACATTTATAAGAATCAGATAAAAGCTGTGGACCCTCTTCTAATATAAGATGCAGCCTCTGAGTCCTGTACACAAACAGTTCTGCCTAAAATTAAGAGGTCTGTGTATCCCTTCTTTAAATGCCCATGTAAGAAAATGTTGACAGGTGTATAGTCTGAGATAGATTATTCTACCTAGTTGGTAGTTCCCTGGCACAAGATATCTTTTACTTATAATGAATGAATTTTTCACTTTATTTAATCAGCCTCAAAATTAGATACTTATATGATCATCTGTATAGATGCAGAAAAAACATTTGACAAAATACAACATTCATTCATGATAAAAACAAATTAGGGTTTAGAGGGAACATACCTCAACATAATAAAGGCCATGTATGAAAAACCCACAGGTAATATCAATACTCAGTGGTGAAAACTGAGAGCTTTTCCTCTAAGATCAGGAACAAGACAAGGATGTCCAGTCTCACCACTTTTATTCAACATAGTTTTGGAAGACCTAGCCATAGCAATCAGACAAGAAAAAGAAAAGACATCCACATTGGTAAGGAAGAAGTTAAATATTCACTATTTGCAGATGACAAGAGATTATATTTAGAAAGTCCTAAAGACTCCACCCTAAGACTACTAGAAATGATAAATGAATTCAGTAAAGTTGTAGGATACAAAACTAATATACTAGAATCTGTTGCATTTCTATATACTAATAATGAGGTGGAAGAAAGAGAAATTAAAAACAATCCCATTTATAAAGAAAAAGAATACTCATTTTGCCTGCCCTTCTAAAATGCAAATAGTTAGTGCATTGTACATCAGTTGTGAATGAATGGGCATTAGACCAAATAAATTGTTTTCCTCTTAGACATAGCTGAGAACAGCTAGCCAGAAAAATGTCACTATTAAAAGGGGAGAAAAGATAACAAGGTAGATCATTTGGAAGAGGGGGCATTTTGGAAGTGTTAATGAAATATTTAGGCATATTAAGAATCAAGGGGAAAACCAACCAAAAGATAAAAGGAAATACAGAAATGGAGATGCCAAAGAAAAACCTTGTTATTTTAAAGTGTTGTGTAAAATTTTTTTTAAGGAATGCATTATTGTTTTTCTGTTTTCCATAACAAAACCCTTGGGATTAAATAAGTTCTTGTCAACTCGCACAAGTCAGCTATATAATATTACTTCTGTGATATAATAACTTATGGTTTTCAATCAACTGATGTACAAATGGCCTTTAGCTACCTAGCCAGTTCTCAGTGTGATGCTGGTGTACTAGGGTCCCTTGGAGTATGCAAAAAGTCACTGCATATCATCAGGGATATCTAGTTGGTTTATTTCTTTTAATTGATCTAGAAATTCATATGTTTATGGTATAGATAATGTCTCCTAAGAGCATTCCTTCAGCAAAAGTGGATCATTCAGGTAAACTTTTATTACTTTTTTGAATGCATGAATTTTTTGCAAGGTAATAAAAGAATATTTGCATGGATTAAACTAAGACTCTTGCCGCACCAGCAGAATTGCTTGTTCTTTACAATACTTCTTAGCTAGCACAATGTCATTCCTGCATTGAGCTGGAATTTCTGAAATTTCAAATGGTTGTGTGCTGTGCTGGTTCTTCTCTGCATGGGGGTGTCTGCAAGCTGCTCCTTCTAGGAAATGTACCATGCTCTGGAGTTAATGGGTCACATAGCAGGTAAAATAATGAAAAGAAAGCAGTACTTGAAACGTTTGTTATAGAAGAGAGTGAAATCCTTTACTTTTCCACAGCTCTTATGAATTACTGGCTATGTCATGGTACATTCATAGAAGTCATAAAAGAGAAATTGTCAATTCCAAGCCTGCTTTTTGAAGATTTTTACCTGCTTCATATTTCAGCATAGGTCAAATAATAGTTCATTTTTCTAGCCCCTGGTTTTCAAACTTGCAACTATAACCAAAATCTCTATTGTTAATGATGTAATGTCTAACCAGAGGGCTGGGAATAGCGTACGTGTTGAAATATAGCCCTTACTCATAATTCTACTTTATTGACTATGAAGACCCAGAAAATTGGATCACATATTTGGAATGGAGCTGGTCAGAAATATCTCAAAGGCCCATGCAACTGGAAATTGTCAATGAAGCAGAACAAGTGCATCCTTGAAGTTTCTTTAAGGATGTGTGGTTTTTCTAAAAACATCAAGCACAATTATTTGTTACTGATGTTTAAATTAGTAGAAAACCAATGGCTAGTGAATATATGAACTGAAAAAGCACAGAATCAGTCAGCTTGCTGAGAGCTAAATGGGGAGGGGCCTTTCTACCATGATTCCCTAAGCCTTTTTTCTGGGATGTAATCATTCTGTCATGCTTCAATCTGCCATTCTTCCCATGAGCCATCTATTCTCTCTTTCTTCCTTTAGTATGAGGTGGACACACCATTTCCCCCTTTAGCCTTCATTTTATTTAGTGTCTCCTTCAAAACAAGACAGTAGTTGAACAATCTGAGTCATTTCCAAAGACAACAGCTACAGCATGGCTTTTACCAATTATTGATGGATTATTTATGTTATGTTATGTGCTGGGGACAACTTAATGACAACATAAAAATGCCTGCAATTGAATATTCCAAATTTGGAGCCACGATTCTTAGAAGGAATTTTTCATGATAAGAGTATTTGCCTTTTCCACAGTTAATATAGAATATACGATGTAGGGAACAGAATACTTTGTAGAAGATCACATTTACTCCACATTTACTCTCACTGGTGTGAGATCCATGTGGCTAATTTTAGGGTAGAATTTTTCTCCAAAATGTGTTGGGAAGGGAAAGAGAGCTGATACTTACAAGGTATTCATAGAGTACATGAAGACAGCCTTATGTGTTTGTAGATATTAGGGCTTAGGTGAGTTTCAGACTACTATCTGAACCAATTTTAGAAAGGTTTTGGCTCTAGGGAAATAATACTTAAATATATGATGGTGAACATTGAATCACTAAATTTTACATCTGAAACTAATGTTACACTGTGTGTTAACTAACTGGAATTGAAATTAAAACAAATAAACAAACAAATAAATAAAATTGAGAAATTCAGAGCAGAAATATATTTAGCAGTCCTCTGTCACCATCAGTTGCTCTGATGATATTGCCATCAGCAATAACATCATTCAGAGAATGTAGAATAGATAATAACTCATACTTAAATATTGCTGATAATTTTGATTTCTATAATTTAGAAATAATAAAAGATGTCTTTGTCTTTATTCTAAACATTTTATAAGTTAAAAACTATGGGGAAATGTGTTCAAAATACCCTTTCATGATTCTCCAACATATTTTAGATTCTATTTTATAAAAATTTTTATTATGGAAAGTGGTAACCATATATAAAAAGTAGAGAGGATAATGTAATGTACCTGTCAACTCATGGTCACCTTATACCTATCAACTCATGGTCACCTACCCATTTCCCCCACCCTGTATTGTTTTGAAATCTTATCTTAGACATCAGACATTTATAAAAGATTTTATTTATTTGACAGAGAGAAACACAGCCAGAGAGGGAACCCAAGCAGGGGGAGTGAGAGAGGGAGAAGCAGGCTTCCCGCCGAGCAGGGAGCCCGATGTGGGACTTGATCCTGGGTCTCCGGGATTATGACCTGAGCCGAAGGCAGTCGCTTAACCAACTGAGCCACCCAGGTGCCCCAACAGGAACATTTCTTGAAACAAATTCCAATATACACTACTAGAAGGCAAATTAACATTCCTTCATGCATAGGAATGCACTTTGAAGATGAGAAGCATGAAATGTTAGTGCTGCCTATTGTGTAACCTGAGAAAGAACAGGCCTTCTTTTCCTTTGTGTATTTCTTTAATGTGAAAAATAGTGTCCATTTTGGTGGCCCTTAGGCATGTCACCTCATCTTGCAGTCTAATTTCTGGTATCATTTCTTGCAGACAGCGCTGCCATGGACAAATCCTCATCAAAATTGACCCATCCTGATGGAGAACAAACATCAGTCATCCCTGTCCACCAGGTCATTGATAAGGTCAAGGGTTATTGCAATGCTCATTCAGATAACTTCTATAAAAATATTATCATGTCAGATACCTTCAGCCACAGCACAAAGTTTTAATGTGCTTAGTATACCAGAGAAGAATCCATCTACGGAGACATGAAGTTCTGCAGCAGTGAAAACTGTGACTAACACAGGTGAACATGCTGGGACCTTGGTAACTGAGTGTACGTGTATGAGGAATGAACTTTATTAAGAGGGCTTTCGTGAAATTTAAAATATCTGTCCTTTCAGTGTATTTCTTCCATGCGGGAGTTTTGATCATCCTCAAAACTTTAGTACTGAGAGCAACATGACCCAGTAGCCACAGGGTATGTGACTTTTTAAAATATATAATTGGATAGGACTAATTAGAATTGAGGAAGTTGGAAACATTGAAGTCAGTGGACAAGGGAGGGGCAGAATAAAGGATAAGCATAACTCAGAGCTCATTCACACCCCGCTGTTAGGTTTTAGATAGAGCCATTTGCTACATCATCTTTCTCAGCCATAAAAAGCACAGGAATACTCATAGCTATTCGGATGCCCACAAGTCCCTTCTCAGTGCTAATGTCTATGAATGCAGTAGCATTTCTTCACTTTCCATAAATTTTCAACCACAGATACAATAGAATGCTTAATGTCTGACCCAAAGGTCAGAAAGGAATTCATTCTTTTTACGCCAAATGTTTCACCTTCAAAACATTAATATGCCTGAGAAAGAATTTCCAAAATTTTGATCCAGTAAATATGGGGCCTTGCAAATTTCTACTGTTTCACTTACTGTACTGAAAACACAAGGTTTAAGCATCATCATAAATTAGAATTTAATCCCATACATTTGAATGAAATATAATGTTGCAATTCCATTAATGTGGCCTTCCCACTACCTGTTGAAGAATAAATCCCTTACACCTCTGGTTTTGCTCCTCTACTAACTGTTGAGCCCATAGATTCATGGGAGGAATGAGGATTTCCATTAGGCACACTGTGTATAATAGTGTCTTCCTTTTAGAAAATACAGTCATTGAGATTCTGTGGTCCTGTCCTTGCTCTAGAGACTTTAAGACAATTCAATTTACACAATTGGAAACCCTCTTACTTCCTTTTCAAGTGTCTTGTTCCAAAGACTATAAACTGAAACATATGGGTGGTTTGTCATAGTCAAAATAATTCATAAACACGTGGGTCCGCGATTGTTCGTCTGAAACCCATTTGTACATAAGCCCTCTGATTATAAAAGCCAGAGAAGGTCTGACAAGATAGATAAATAAGGTCTCTGCATACAGGTCATGCATATTAAGTATTTTACCTAATTTTCAGACTACCCTAAGCAATCTGCTTCCTAGCGAATGTGTTGGAAATAACATTTAAATTACTCTTAAATGATGGATTTGTATCTAGGTCCTTAGAAATTGGTCTCAGTATATATTGTACCTTTACATTTGCTCTGGGTTCTCTGGGAAGTGTCAGGTTCTAGGAGACATTAGCCTAGGTGATGAGAAGATAATGCATTCTGGCAGCACCATTCTGCTTAAAGACAGAAGCCAGAACAGAACAGCTGGGGGCCTTTCTGTGCAAAATGCAGGTGGCTCTCAGTCTGAGACCTAGGAGAGCTTGCAGACTATGCATCATTCAAAGGACCTCTCACCTTTTGCTGATCTTCAGTCATAAAGCTATTTGCTAGACTCAAATGGATGATAAGATAATATGGTGGTAGGTTTTTATTATCATTTCATTTTGCAGCAGCCTGGACCAGGCCTGGGAGACATGAGCATTACCCAGCTTGACTTTCACAGAGGGGGAGTGTATATAGTAGGAAAGGATAGTAAACCTCAAGGTCACTAAGACTCACTACAGTAGAACCAAATTCTTTTCTGTAGGCATATTATTAACAGGCTGCTTATTCTGGCAGAGGTTACATGTAGATAAAAATTAGCCTTAAATCATCATTGAATCTTCATATATTTTCCCCCAAGCCCGATTCATGAATTTCATTAGCTTTCTGTGAGATTTCTACCCAAAGTGCATAATTAGTTAATAGTATTTAAGAGATAGCTTCCAGTATGGCTTTCATTTCTACTCCCATTCATTCAGAGCTGGGAAAACGTTTTTCTTTTTCATCATTGACAACAATGTCAACTCCGCTTTCAAAATTTCCAGTAATCAGATAAGGAAAAGTGAAAAAACAGCTGAATAAAAATATTTGCAGATGGATTTAAAAAACTATGCCAAATTCTGCCCTCAGTCCCAAGCATGGGCTTCTCACCTTCATTGGGTTCCCTCAGAAAGGAATTGCAGGAATTTAGCTGTTGAGCCAAAATTTAGTTTAGCCTAACCTTGAGAATAACAGCAATTCCAATTCCTTGATTTTTTTTCTTCCTTTTCATCTTTTTTAACTACATTGTATTAGTCTTAGTCTAGGATCCTGAGATCCTTTCTATTGTCATCGTTCCCTGCATTGTGAAGCTTTTCTTTGTCCATTGTTGGCATAAACTTTTTTGTACATATTTATTTATTTGTGTTTATAAATGTCAGCTTGTTTCATATCTTAGCTTTATAGTGCCTGGATTTGTTATTTTAATCAACTTTCTATTGGAGAGACTGTATATATTATTTTTTCTAAATACTTTGTGAAATAGTTTTCTGTAGTAATATCTTTGAATATGATGAATAAAAGTGACTGAGTGCAAATTAGAATTAGTAAGAAGCTACTATAACTGATTTGTCATTTTACTTAAATGGAAAATGTTTTTCAAATAAATACTTACGTTGTTTGTGTTCCAAATTATTCAATTCCTTTATGTGTGTATTTTTTTTTTATTTCTGACTTCTAAATAGGAAAAGATCATCTGACAACTGGAAAATAACCTGCCACCAATTAAGCTAGTGACATGGCGTTTCTTTGCCAAAATCAGTAAGAATGAATATATTATGAAGATCCAGATCACTGGGGATTAATGCATTTTGAAGTTCTTGGATTTCCTTAATATGACCAAGCCAAGCTCTATGGAAGATTGGAAGTAATGTAGGTTCCTTTTTGAGGATGTCTTCAGCATCTCAAAAAGAGAACCAAATCAGTAATATAACATGGAGTTAGGTCCTGAGATGTTTTTTTACATTTACGGTTGCTGTTTTCATTGTGGGAAGCTTAGAGAATGACAGAATTTAGCCAGCTTACTTGCATGATTAGAACAGAACCTCCCCACATCCCTTCGCTGTGGTTATTTAGGCTCTCTTTTCTGCAGAGGCCAAGGCCAAATTGCCAAGGCCAATTTGGCTCCCAGCCCTACTCAGTGCTAAGTTGTGAGGCGTGTTGGCTGGTCACTGTGAAATCAGGTCTTCCGAGCCAATGTTCACAACTCCCAGCCAAGCCATGTTAAGAAAACAGGCAAACTGTTGCTTCAATTTATCCACACTCCTATACAAGCAGGTTATTTCAGAAAGCCTGGGGAGCAGCCATGGCGAGCGGATGAGAAACCCTGATTGGATTCGCTAGCCGACCTACCTTTGCAGTACTGTGAAATCTAGAGGAATTGGGCTTTACACATACAGTAGCACTTCTGTGTTTTCAGTTGAATAACATTTTAATTTCCTTATATAAAGGCATTTAAGACCTCTCTCCCTCCCTGCCTCATGCCTGCACCCTTCTTTTCCTCCCTAATGCTCTCCTCTTCCTCCCTCCCTTTCTTCTTCCTGCCTTCCCTCTTCATTTTAAGGAGGAATACTTAAAGTAACATTTTTCTTTTCCTGACTTCTAGAGAAAAATGAAAACAAATGTGAAATATTCAAGTGTTTGCATTTATATTCTATAGCCTATCAAAACCCCAAAATAGAGGGAGGAATGACATATTTTATTATCACAGGCAACCTCATCCCAAACTGAGTAATTTGGACTTGAGAGGAAAAAAAAAATCTATAAACACACTTGGGTACGAGATACCTCTTTGCTCTCTCTCCTAATCTTTGGCAGAATTCTAGGAGTGGGTGTTGTTTTAATCTTCCTTTTGAGGGAAATGATTAAAGTTAGTAAGTAACCTGCTGTGGCTACAGAGGAAGTAAGAGGATTCAAACCTAAATCCATTGGTCTCTGTGCTCACTATTCTACATTGGAGTGTCTAGAGCCCTTCGCAAAGAGCCTGCACCCTCGTGAAGGAAGAATGCCTTCCTTCCAAAGATGGGATCTATATCATGAGATTCCAGTGAGAGTTTCCAGAACATCAGACAGAAGCTCTGGGCCTGCAATACATTAGTGACAGTGTGGTCTTTGGAGTTCCCAGAGATTCTAATAGGCCTGTCCTGAGAGTAAGGACAGGCCTGGAGCTCAGGAAGTCCAGGGCAGTGAGTGGAACACAAGTGAGGGTGGAGGGATTGTGGGGTGTGGAAGCAGAAGGAGGCTGTGAGCATCTGGCTGGGGCAGGCGCCAGGGATGCATACAGGCTCCAGGCAGCCAAAGAACAGAATCCTCGCTGTAAGGGGACTTTAAGATGGTGACCACAGAAGGACAGTTAGAAGGCAGAGGGCCTGGACCAGAGGAATGAGGAGGAGGCCTTTCAAGAAGTTGACAGAAGAGTGAGGTAATCCAAGGAATGGTGTCTGGGCTCATGGGTCCCAGGAGTGATGTCACCTGCTGCTAGGCTTCCCAGGTGGTGTCCATCCCACCCACTAGGTAGGTAGGTGCCAGGTAATTGTACACAGAACAGTGGTGAGTGCCCCAGTTGTTCCAGATACCGTGTGGCTAGAGGAGCTAAGAAACAAAGTAAGTCTTTCAAGAGAAAAAGAAGCTGTTCATGTCAGGAAATGTGGCAAAGGTGGACAGGGGCAGAGAAGAAAGTGTGGTCCTGTTGAAAGGAGTGCAGTTGACCCTTGAACAACATGAGTTTGAACTGCACAGATCCAAGTACTTGTGGATTGTTTTCAATAAATACAATAAATACCAAAAATTATTTCCCTTATAATTTTCTTTGAAAAATTTTTTAAAAAATATTTTATTTATTTGACAGAGAGAACACAGCTAGAGAGGGAACACAAGCAGGGGGAGTCAAGAGGGAGAAGCAGGATTTCCACTGAGCAAGGAGCCCAATGCGGGGCTCGATCCTGGGGCTCTGGGATCATGACCTGAGCCAAAGGCAGATGCTTAACAACTGAGCCACCCAGGTGCCCCTTCTTTATAATTGTCTTAATAACGTTCTCTTTTCTTCAGCTTACTTTATTGTAAGAAAACATACGAACATACACACTATGTATTAATCAATGATGTTATCAGTAAGCTCTGGTCAACAGTAGGCTGTTAGCCATACAGTTCTGGGGAGTCACAGCTTACACTGGCTCATCAGATGCAGCCCCGAAGCCTGTGTGGTTTAAGACACCTTGAACATAAAGGAAGGATGTCTTACAGAGTTTTGTTTCTTGTTTATGAATGGAATGTAAAGGCCTTCTTGAAGGCAAAGAGAGAGAGAGAGAGAGAGAGAGAGAGAGAGAGAGAGAGAGAGAGAGAGAGGATGCTATGCTCTCCATGGAAAGTCCTGGAGGTGAGGGAGGGAGACCTGTAGAAGAGAGCTGGTCTTAGCAAAGATAAGAGTTGCCATGCCTCTGTTTGGACGGGGAGAGGTAGTTACTACATGAGACAAGGAGGGATAACCAGACAGTGAGGAAAGCTTGTTGAATTTCCTGATTTTTATCAGTCAAAATAATTAGAGCCTCATTCCACCTGCTGGGTATTATAACAGAGGTGGTATCCAGATGGGGATATGAGTAAAATTAAAAAGATTTGAAACAACCTTACAGGGAATGCAAATCCTTGGCTAATTTACATTAAATAATAAGTGGTGTTTGCCCTTAGAGTAGATTTTACAAGTATATTCCCCAATCATCTCATTAAAATATTTTTATTTGGTATGTTTTGAAAAGCTAGTTTATTTCAAGGTCATAACAGAACACTTAATATTCTAAAGTCTCAAACTGTATTGATCAAGGATTTATTTTAAACATTTATGAATAATTGAATGGTGAATCATTTCAGACGTATTCCAAAATCTTTTTAACTTTCAAATGACATCTTCAGGTTGGCTTGACTCATTTTCATTCTGAATTCATTTAAATGATTTTTATAAATTCAAGATGCCAGTGAGAATAAAAGATTTGATATTCACATTAAATCATATTAATATTAATATTTAGAGTGTCTAGTTGCACTGCATGGGAAAACAACAATACAAAAGAAACTTTAAATACTCTCCGAGCAAAAAAAGACCTCTAGAGCACTGCAGTGTTTTCCTTAATTTCCTACTTCATCGTCCTGAAGCTCAACCAATCAAGGATGTGAAATTACATTTCTGCTTCTCAGTACCATGTAAGCTTGGTTTCAGTATCTATTTATTTAAATTTTTAAAGCGCCCCTGATTGGATTAAGAGATACAACCTTCCAGTTACAATTAAATAAGTTACAGGGAAGAAGAGAACAGTACAGGAAACGTAGTCTATAATATTGTAATAACTTTGTATGGTGACAAAAGGTAGCTATATTTACTGTGGTGAGAGTTTAATGTAAAGAATTGTTGAGTCACTCTGTTGCATATCTGAAATTAATACAACACTGTCAGCTTTACTTCAGTAATAAAAGTTTTAAGAGAAGGATCAGAACCTTGCAAATCAGAAAAAAAAATTTAATAAAAAAAAAAGCCATGGTTGACCCAGCCTTATTCAAGTGTCTACACGTTGTCCAACAATACTTGGTAATACTTGGTATGACCATGATTGCACAGGCTTACCCATCAACAGAAACTGTGGTAATTCAAATTTGCTAATTCAGACAGGATTCTTAAGGTATGCTCAATGAGAACAAAAATGGATTATGTAAAAAATGATTTATCACTAGCTCACCGTGTCAGCTTGGGTCTTCCAGGAAGCAGTATGGATTTAGAAACGCAAGCAATTTACTGAGAATAACACCTGTGAAAGATGAAGGCGCCCGAGAGAGAGAGAGAGAGAGCAGGAGGAGGTGAAGGAGCGCCTGCAGGTGTCACTCCCATTTAGGGAGAGTCGGAGGGAGGATGGTGTAGGAAAAGTGTCGGAGTGCAGCCCAGCTCTGAGCAAGTCCTGACAGCCCACACAGCCCTCTCCGGCACCATGATCTCTCTTCCCTGGGCGCCATGTTGGGTGGGCGCCATGTTGGGTGGACACCCTGGACCCGCCACCTCTGCTGCGCCCAGCTGCTGGTTGGGACTTTTAGGACAAGACTGTCTTCATGTCTCCCCAGACACGACACAGGGCAGTGGACCTCTGAGGTACCATGTTGAGAGGCCATTAGCTCAGTGCTCCTTGCAGCAGGTTCTCTTTGGAAAGATCCAAGTGGGATTGGGAATTCTCCCAATTCACAGAAATACAAAATGGCTAGTCTGCTTCAAAGGTTGTATGGTCAGGAGCTTTGCAGAGTCACCGTCCTGGCCTGCAACCAGGCCCCCTCCAAGGGCTGCTGAGCAGGGGCCCAGAAAACACCCAGCACAGGGCAGTATCTACAGTGGCAAGCTACAAAGAGAAGATATTTTAATAATACAAAGCAGGGTTTAGAGAGTAAATGTGACTACCATATTTTTTGATCTCTTCGATGTGTAAAATCAAGAGATGTTTAGGAAGCACGCTGAATTGAACATTTGAGAATTTTATCCCCATTTTGTAAATTCATCAGTTCCCTTGAATGTCTGTCAGGTTGCTGAGAGATAGTGACAGAAAGCCATATCTTTTAGACTTTCTTTGCACAAGCTTGTGGCGACTATGCTTTTGTTCTGGTTAGTTTGTTGCAGTTAATGAAAAGTGTGAGATCCCAACTAATTCATTACCCTGGTTCTATTACTATGTGTCTAGTGGTTTCTACAAGAAAACCATGATAGAGCCTAGAGCAAGGGTGGTAACTGGTAACTAGTAACTAGTAAGGATAAGAACTACAGAAAGCAGTTAGTATTTTTAAGATTTAGAAAGATATTGATCACGTTTTGATAAATCCAACAGCTCCTTCCCTCTGAAAGGAGTCACATAACATAGAAGAAACATCACAAGTTTAATTTTTAGGAAATATTTACTCTTCTAGCAGTGGTACATGCTGTGCACCTTTAGTATGTCACCCACCTGCAGAGGGTCTCAGTTTATCTGGTAAATAAAAGAGGCGGAGGACCCCTGGGGGGCTCAGTCAAATGTCTGCCTTCAGCTCAGGTCATGATCCCAAAGTCCTGGAATTGAGGCCCCCAGCGGACTCCCTGCTCAGGGGAGCCTGCTTCTCCCTTTACTCTCTCCCTCTGCTTTTGATGTCCCTCTCTCTCTCTCAAATAAATAAATATCTTTAAAAATAAATAAATGAATGAATGAATGAATAATCATTCAGTAAATAAAAAGAGGCGAGTAAGAGTTCAAATATTTTTAGCACTGGAATTTTATAGTTACCTTTACCTTCTTTAAATATAAAAATGCTCATGGTTTCCCATGGTTTCCATTTAGACACAGAATCTAAAGACCCCAAAACTGTCAACCAAGACATCTGATCTCCTTTGATGTGAATTTTTCAAGGGAATAGATAGATTCAATAAATGCCTTTTCTGTACACATACTTTAATATTTTTAGGGCACTAATGAAATCTTTAGGGATTAAATTAGTAGGAAGATTCACTCTCAAATACAAAGAAGATGGCTCAGTAGTAAGTCAGTACTCATTGTGAAAATAAGAGATAAAACTCCAGTTTTCTTTGAATAAATCTGTGGAATTAATGATCTTCCCAACACGAGTACAAAAATAAATCCCATTTCTCCTCCCCAGCTGTGTGACAACAATGTGCACAGCCACAGGGAAAAGGGGAAAATAGGGCAGCAGGAAATACGAAGACAGCAAGCAAAACAGATTTGCCAGTTGCCAAGAACTGTCCTCAGATGTGCAATATAGGATCTCTTGCTGGGTGAGTGAGAAGGCAAAACCAATAAGTGCCAGTTAGTAAATACACATGGACACGCCCCACAGCCCAGAGGAGCATCTCGCCTGTGTCCGTGAATGCCCAGGCCAGGGCTGCATTCAAATTTAAAAAAGCTGTGTGCATGCAAGTTATGGAAGGCGGTTCTTAGTACAGAATGTTGCCGAAGACAGAACCCATAATTCGAAGAGGTAATATTCATGTGATTCCCTTTCACTCTGCCCTGAGTGTCTCCTGAGTTGTAACACATGAGTTTACAGACATCACAACAATGGGAAATTGTCTATGGCAATGCAAATAGTGGGGCAGAACAGGAGGGTCTCTTGAATAACTTGGCAATCTGGGCAGTTAAAAGATTAGTATCTTACTATGAATGCAATTTCTGCAAACCAAAATTGTCACTAGTCTGATCAGTTGGCTTCCAGTTAACATTTTAACCCAAAGTTTAAAAACAACAATAACAATGCATTCTTCAAAATTTTTGGTAGATAATTATATGCATGTGAGTATGTTTCCACATGCACACACAGACTGCTTTCTAAATAAAGTGCTTAGAATTGTTAAAAGGATATTTTCTTCTCAGAAACAATTCCAAGCAAGTACTCCAAATGGAAGAGTTAGAAAATGTTTTACTAGACCTTTGCCACAATTACAGAGAAATTGGTCAGGAGCTACAAAATGTTGGGTTGTTTTTTGTTTTGTTTTGTTTTGTTTTGTTCTGCTTGGGTTTGGTTTGGGGGTTTTTGTTGTTATTTTCATCCACAAAAGCTACAAGGGATTGCCAACATAGTTGAGGCTTTCATCCTTCCAAATAATTCTCCATCCACTTAGATATTTTTTTTCCAATGGATCTTTTTCTCGAACATTTGTTCTGCTATATTGCACCATCAGTGTTTACTCCACTGCACTGAGCAGTTTCTCCCTCATCCTTGAATTCACTGTTTTCCCCATATTTCACTTAGCAAGTGGCCATGAGAAACCTGGAATCACGGTGGCTCTATTGGGTACATACCACAGCCTCTCCTTGTTTTTAGCTGCCTCTTTTACACCCACCAATCTACCCAGGCTGAGTGACTCCAAGGGCTTTGAAGTATTTCTGGAAGGGTTTATAATGCTCAACCCCTTGCTTTCTCCATAGTTACAATGAAATAGCAGGGCAAATCCATCGCACCCCAAGCCCTCCCTTCTCCTAAAATCTCATCAGCACGAACCTCTGTGAGTCCAGCATGAGTTTGAGCAGGGATCTAGAATCCAATGTTTCCTGAATGACAGTAGTGTTCTATTCTCAAATTCATGAGCATGAGCTATTCGTTTTCATGAAACATTCCTTTGGCTACAAATTGCTCCATATTGTCCAGGTGAATGAAAACTGTCTCCTAGAGGACTAGAAGGCAAATTGAGTCCATATTTGTTTCCTTGTGAAAGAAGGAAGCAACTAGAATTCAACTGAAATTATTGCCTTCTCTCTTGAACCCTGAACCTCAAACCTGGAGACAATCAGGGAGTGGTTGTCATCGTCTTAAAAGGATAGTCTGTTTTCTTGGTTGGCTCTCTAGGTTTAATTTTCTATGGGGGCAGTAGAGCTCATTCATTCAATGGCTGCATTGAGTGTACATACATATGTTTGTGTCTATGAGTGTGTCTGTGTGTATGTATAATACATATTATAAGCTACATAATATATGTAACATTATTGATTATTTAGAGTTCTCCAGAGAAACAAAACTGCTAGATACAGAGAGGTTTATTTGAAGGATTGGCTCATGCAATTGTGGACAAGTCCAAAATCTGATGAGAGAGAGGCCAGCAGACGGGAGACACAAAGAAGAGTTGCAGTCTGTGTCCAAAGGTAATCTGATGTCAACGCTCATTCTTCCTTGGGGGAAGCAAAAAAAAAAAAAAAAAAACACCTTCACAGAAACACCCAGCATAATGCTTGACCAATTGGACACTGTCTCCCAGCCAAGCTGACATGTAAAATTAACCATCAGCTGTCTGTTAATAGGGAAGGACTATGTGCAAGGTGCTTTTTGCAGGATGGAGTGATGTTAATCCCTTCACATGCGTCTTCTCATTCTTGTCCTCACATAGGATTAGGACATTTTTGGAAGCTGGACACTTTAGCATTTCCTGGAGTTTATAAGGGGCAGTGCTAGCTCATGTCTTTGGAAACTGTCTCTGAAAAGGCTAACCTTGTGGAATTGGAAGGAGGTCATGTGGCCTGTTACAACCACTCAATTTCTCTGGACCCTCTTTCTTCTTTATAATATCGTCCCCTTCATTTGAGCTTTAGGGTGTTCTCCAAAAGTCCAGGAAAGTGATATAAAAGTGTCATTCAGTTCTAATTAAACACTGATGGTTCTGGGGCATGTGGGTGGCTCAGTTGATTAAGCATATAACTTCTGCTCAGGTCATGATCCCAGTGTCCCGGGATGGAGCCCCGCCTTGGGCTCCTTGCTCAGCAGGGAGACTGCTTATCCCTCTCCATCAGCCCCTCCCCTCCCCTGCTTGTGCTGTCTCAAATAAATAAAATATTTTTTAAAAAAATTAAAAAATACTGATGGTTCTTTTTGTCCCTTAAGTGTGATTGCCTTAAATCAGAAATTGATAGCATGATGTTGTGAAAATAGCAAAGGATTTGCCATTAAGAATTAAGTTTTGCACAATCCTAAAATTTATATGGAACCAAAAAAGACCCTGAATCGCTAAGGAATTGCTGAAGAAGAAAAGCAAATCTGGGGGCATCTCATTACCTGACTTCAGGCTTTATTACAAAGCTGTGATTACCAAGACAGCATGGTACTGGCACAAAAACAGAGAAATAGACCAATGGAACAGAGTGGAGGGTCCACATATGGACCCACAAATCTATGGTCAAATCATCTTTGACAAAGCAGGAAAAAATATCCAGTGGAAAAAGGACAGCCTCTTCAATAAATGGTGCTGGGAAAATTGGACAGCTACATATAGAAGAATGAAACGAGACCATTCTCTTACACCACACACAAAGGCAAACTCAAAATGGATGAAAGACCTCAACGTGAGGCAGGAATCCATCAAAATCCTGGAAGAGAACATAGGCAGTAACCTCTTTGACATCGGCCACAGCAACTTCTTTCAAGACATGTCTTCAAAGGCAAAGGAGACAAAAGCGAAAATAACTTCTGGGACTTCATCAAAATAAAAAGCTTCTGCACAGCAAAGGAAACAATCAACAAAACAAAGAGGCAACTCACAGAATGGGAGAAAATATTTGCAAACGACACTACAAAGGGCTGGTATCCAAGATCTATAAAGAACTACTCAAACTCAACACCCAAAAAGAAGATGAACACATCAAAAAATGGGCAAGAGACATGAAGAGGCACTTCTCTGTAGAAGATATACAAATGGCTAACAGACACATGAAAAAATGTTCAGCGTCACTAGCTATCAGGGAAATTCAAATCAAAACCACTCTAAGAAACCACCTTACACCAGTCAGAATGGCCAAAATTAACAAGACAGAAAACAACAAGTGTTGGAGAGGTTGCGGAGAAAGGGGAACCCTCTTACACTGTTGGTGGGAATGTAAACTGGTGCAGCCGCTTTGGAAAACAGTGTGGAGATTCCTTAAAAATTTAAAGATAGAGCTGGGCATTTACCCCAAAGATACGGATGTAGTGAAAAGAAGGGCCATATGTACACCAATGTTCATCGCAGCAATGGCCACAATCGCCAAACTGTGGAAAGAGCCAAGGTGCCCATCAACAGATGAATGGATAAAGAAAATGTGGTACATATATACAATGGAATACTATGCCTCCATCAGAAAGGATGAATATCCAACTTTTATAGCAACATGGACTGGATTGGAAGAGATTATGCTGAGTGAAATAAGCCAAGAAGAGGAAGTCAAGTATCGCATGGTTTCACTTACTTGCGGTGCATGAGGGGTAACCTGGAGGACAGTGGGAGAAGGAAAGTAAATGGGAACTAGGGTAATCCAGGGAGGGAAATGAAACAACAGAGACTTTGGACACAAAAACAAACTGAGGGACTTGGAGGGAAGGAGGTGGAGGGATGGGAGAGCCTGGTGGTGGGTATTGGGGACACCTAAAGTGTGGATCACTGGGTGTGGGGAATGGGGAATGAATCTTGGAACACTGGAAAAAAAAATTTTAGTAACAATAAAAAAAAATAATTAAAAAAAAGGAAAGACACCCCCCCCAAAAAAGAATTAAGTTTTGCAGGCCCAACTATCACTTTCCAGAAAATATCTTTATCTTTCCAAGCCATGTTTTTCTCACCTCTAAAAGGGAGGATGATTCTGACGATGATACCACCTGATTGTGGAGATCAGTTGAGATAAAGTATGTAGAAGTATTTTGTAAATGATCAAGGATTGGCCTTAATTAGTATAGCCAGTTTTCTATTAAGTCAAATGCCCTGAGTTGTGGATTTCTGGCCCCTATTAAAGTCCTTGCTCTCTGACCACAACTGGAAATTATGATTGTTAAATAAGGCATCTCATGTCTCCACGAGTTATTAACTTCTCACTCGGGAATTTGACCTTGGACTTGGGGATACTTTTACCTAGTGAGTTGGTGGCCCTACCATACACACTGTCTCCTTCCTGGAATGTGGAATTTCCTATTAGAGGATCCCTCAGCCTCGGGAAATGCTTTCCTCCTATAGCCAGCGGGCTCCCACATTGGCTGCAATGCTCTCAGAAAATTACTAGCTATCCCTCTGTCCTGCCTGGATGGAATTAAACACAGTAACGTGAAGTGTCATCAGGGTTTGTTGCTCTGGAGAAAACAAGGGTTCGTGATGATGGTGACAACCATGTGCGTTTAAAGCCCAGGCTCTCAAATAGCAAATACAAATATACAATCTCAGCCGCAATCTGCAGGCTTGCCAACTTGTTAGTGGAAAAAGCCTGCAGGGCATAAGGTCTCTAAAATTTATGATGTTTTCCTGTCAGAATCCAGGTTTCTAGCTAGGCTAGTGTTCTCCAACTCTTAGGAGGACTTCCTGCTTACTGTTCTTGGTCTAAGAAAGATGTTTCTGCTTTACTATGATCTATCATGGCATTTTCATCCTGCAGTAAGATTCACTACCCGCCTCCATCCTGACCACTTCTCCAAACAGCTGTCCAATAGATTACTAGAATAATCATAATAATAGCATAAAATGTTCACTATTTACCCTGCAAATACATTTCTGTATGTGTAAAATCACTCATATCCCTGTTGGCTCCTGTAGCTAATGTATATACATACCCCACAGCACAACGAGTACTAAGATTTTGTGAACCTTAATGTTACTCTTTTATCAGTTTGCATGGAGGACTCCTTTGCCTTTCTTTTGTTGCTTTGTTCTTAAATTCTGAATTTGTAAAGCCATATATTCTAAAATTCATCCAACCAGCTTTCACTGAGTAGATCTTATGGTATATACACCAAGCATCATACTCACAGAAAACTGAATAATTTTCCTAAAACCTAAGTTCTGACTGTATCACCACCCTCTCCCCTGTCTTGTTTACTAAATCAGATCTAAAGTCCTTTCCTTAAATTTCAAGGCTCTCATAATACTCAGAGCCCATGATTGATATATATATATATATATATATATATATATGGACATTTATTATGAAAACTGTCTTATATGATTATGAGGCTGAGAAATTCCATGATCTGCTATCTACCAGCTGAAGGCCCAGGAAAGCCAGCTGTGTAATATATTCCAAGTCCAAAAACCAGTCTAAAGGCTGAGCAGATGAGTGAGTTGTCCCAACTCAGCAAAGGGGGAAAAAGGGACATACTCGTCTTTCCTCCATGTTTTGTTCCATTCAAGCCCTCGACAAGTTGGATGATGCCCACCCGTATGGGGCAATCTAATTTACAGAGTCCACTGATTCAAGTGCTCATGTCATTCAGAAACATCTTTACAGACACACCCAGAAATAATGGGTAATCTGGACACACTTGACCCTTGCAGAGTGACCCATGAAAGTAACCATCACACCAGCCCTGGTGCACTTAGTGATTGCTGAATCCCAGGAGCAGAACGAAAACTTGTGACAGGGCCTCATGGCAAGCTTGAGTCATCTTGAGAAACCTGTAACTTTGAGGAACTTAACATTTTTCAAAGACATACATGTGTTTTTGGATTAGTATACCTATGCTCCCTATATCCTTCCCCCACCCCCGCGCCAGCTTTGTTGATTACATTCATTTTAAGCACACAGTTCAGTAAGATTTGACAAAAGTATAAACCCATGTGACCACCATCACAAAATACAGAATATTGCCATCTTCCTGAAAGGTCTCTCATGCCTTTTGCAATCTCTTCAATCAGCAAAAATCACATTCCTGTCACTATAAATTAGTTCTGTCTATTCTAAAACTTATCACAGATGTAATTACAGATTACTTACTATATACTTATTCATTACATACATATTTATTTTCCTCAGCTTGTTTTTGAAATCCATCCATATAATTGCTTGCATCAGTAGCTTTTTCCTTTTTATTGATAGTGTTAGTCCTCCGAATTTTTCTTCTTTTTCAAAAGTGTCTTACATCGTCTAAGTCCTTTGCATGTCATGTAAGTTTCAGTACAGATTGACAACAGTTCTCTAAGGGCTAGACAGTAAATATGTTAGGCTTTGTAGGCCTTAAGGATATGATCTCTGTTGCAACTTATCAACTTTCCCATTGTAACATGAAAGCAGTATTAGACAATGTATAAATAAATGAGCAAAGCTATAGTCTAATAAAATTTTATTTACTAAAACAGATGGCTGGTGAGATTTAGCTGGCAGGCTGTACTTTTCTGACCCTCGAGTTTTTTAAAAGGTGCAGTTTAAGTTTCATAAGTCTATACATACATCTACCTACACACACACACACACACACACACACACACACACACACACACATAACATGCACATATGCCTATTGGGATTTTGATTGAAGGTGCTTTGAATTTACAGATCAATTTGAGGTACTTGACATCTTAAAAATATTGTCTTCCAACCTATTAACAGTGGACACATTTCCATCTATTTATATCTCCTTTAATTTGTTAGTTGTGTCTTATTTCTAGTGCATCTGTATATCAATTGACACTTTTGTCAGATTTATTGTTTCATATTGTTAATGCTATTGTAAATTATACTTTCAAAATTGCAACTTTTTATTGTTAATTGCCAGAATGTAAAAACACCCTTGTTTTTGTATCCTATAACATTTCTAAAGTCATTTATGAGTTCTAGCAATAATTTTATAGATTCTATTGGATTTGTCATATATACCATCATGTCATCCAGAAATAAAGACAATTTGATTCTTTTCAACATGAATGATTTTTATTTCTTCTTATTTTATTGCATTAGCAGAAGCCATCAGTTCAATGTTGAATCAAGACCCACATCGGCTTCCCTGCTTGATGGGAAGCCTGCTTCTCTCTCTCTCACTCCCCCTGCTTGTGTTCCCTCTCTATATGTGTTTCTCTCTGTCAGATAAATAAATAAAATCTTTAAAAAATCATAAAGGTAGAAAAAATATGCAAGATCTTTACACTGAAAAATATAAAAGCTTATTGATGAAGGTTGAAGATGGCCTGAGTAAAATGGGAATGTATACCATGTTCATAGGTTTAAAAGTCATTAATATAAAAATATTAGTTCTTCGTAAATTGATCTGTACACTCAAGTCAATCCTATTTAAAATCCCAGTGGAATTTCTTTTGTTGTATATACAAAGTGACAAGCTGACACTGAATTTTCATAGAAAAAGAGAGACACTCATAACTAAGACAAACTTTAAAGATCCAGACCAACACTGTCATGCATCAAGACTTATAAAGTTACAGTGGGGTGCTTTTGGGTGATGCTATCTGTTAAGCCTCAGACTCTTGGTCTCCATACAAGTTGTGATCTCAGGGCCATGGGATGGAGCCCTCAGTAAGGAGTCTGCTTATGTTGCTCTCTCCCCTCTCTTTATGCCCTCCCCCTGCTTACACTCTCTCTCTCTCTCTCTCTCAAATAAAGTTTTTAAACAGCTACAGTAATTAAGACAATGTGATATTGACATAAAAATTTGACAAATACAGAATCCACAAATGTACCCCTACATTCATGACGGTGTCTTGATTTATGACAAAACCAATAGCTTAAAGAACATAATTTTTTTCAATAAATACTATGGGGTCAACTGAATACCCATATGGGGAAAAAAATAGAATTTGACTCCTACCGCACACACACAAAAATTGAAGCTAGGTAGTTGGTGAATCTGAATGTTAAATATAAAACAATACAGTGGGGCGCCTGGGTGGCTCAGTTAATTAAGTGACTGCCTTCGGCTCAGGTCATGATCCCGGAGACCCGGGATCGAGCCCCGCATCGGGCTCCCTGCTCAGCGGGAAGCCTGCTTCTCCCTCTCTCACTCCTCTCTCTCACTTGTGTTCCCTCTCTGGCTGTGTTTCTCTCTGTCAAATAAATAAATAAAATCTTAAAAAAAAAAAAAGTCAAGATGTCAGCCAGGTTATGCTCCCTTGGAGGCTGTAGGGGAGAATCCATTTCTTTGTCTTTCCCAGATTCTTCTCTACTCCTTCCTTCATTTCTAGAGACAAATCATCATCTGCTTCAGTCACATTGCCTTCTTCTCTGTGTGCACCATTCCTTCCCTCCCCATTTTATAAGGACATTTGTGATTGTGTTTAGGGATCACAAAATTAACCCAGGATAATCTCCCCATCTCAAGATCCTCAGCTGAGTTACATCTGCAAGTCTGTATCGCCATACAAGGTAGGGGTCACAGGTTCACGAATTAGGGAAGCATAAATTAGCCTACCAAGTAAGTGAGAGGGTGCAAAATCTAATTGATGCCCAGGAATCTTATCATACCACAAACGTTCAAATGGGGTTATTTTGTTTTACTGTAGCTAATATTTTTGTGTTTGGGGGGAAATGACCTCCCTTATTCAATCATAACTTGGGAACTAAAGGGCCTTTTACATTGAACATGAATCATCACGTTCCAACTGGCCAGGTTTCAGGCTCTCTCTCTGCCAGTCTGTCTCCACCTACAGTTTTGTGGTGGGAATTACAGCAAGCAGGCAATATTGTGGTCTTCATTGTGTGCTCCCCATCCTATTTGTTCTTGCACTCTAAACTCTCTAAGCAGCAGTTATTCATGAAGAATGCAGGGTGGCTCACAATAGATGTTTCCAAGATTTCAATTTTGTCTGAGCTAATCACCTGTTGAATGACATTTATCCAGTTACTAATTCTCTAAATTTCAGCTGGACCAACCCCAAGGCATACCTTGAGGATGCAGCAGATTTGGTTCTAGACCATCTCAATTAAACCAATTTTTTGGTTTTCTAGTGCATATGAAATTTATGTTTATATTATACTGTTGTCTATTAAAGTGCAATTGCATTATGTTTTAAATAAACAACATACAAACCTTAATTAAAAAATACATTATTGCTAAGAAATGCTAACCATCGTCTGAGCTTCCAGTGAGCCATCCTCTCTTTGCTGGTGGAGGGTCTTGCCTTGTTATTAATGGCTGCTGACTGATTGTGGTAGTAGATGCCATCTTATATAGGTGTGCATGGTGCCCCCCTACAATTACGGTAATAACATCACTGATCACCATGACACTGCAACAAATATAATAATAATGAAAAGATAGGAGATATTTCAAGAATTGCCAAAACGTGACACAGAGACACTAAGTGTGCGCAACTGCCGTTGGAAAAATGGCACCGATAGACTTGCTTGATGCGGGATTGCCACAAACCTTCCCATTTACAAGACAACACAGTATCCACAAAGCACCATAAAGTGAAGCACAATAAATCAAGGTATGGTGGCTGTGTATGATAACACTACCTATTTCACAGAGGTGCTAGAACAATTAGATTTAAAACTACACATAAAAAGATCTGCCAGATTGGCGACTTGGTAAATAGTAACTTTGTCATTGGAGTGAGATGTTTTTCTGATTTGAGGTACACTATATGGTGGTTAGACTGAAGTTGCATTTTCAGAAATTTCACGTCGAGGCTATTTGTGGATGTAATTAATTTCAATTCAACCCATTTTTATTAGATACCAACTGTATGCTACAACCTGAGTACTGGGGGGCACACATTGCTGAACAGACTCCATCCTTCTTAACAAGCTCCTGGTCTGGGGCACCTGGGTGGCTCAGTTGGTTGGGTGACTGCCTTTGGCTCAGGTCATGATCCCAGAGACCTGGGATCGAACCCCACATCGGGCTCCCTGCTTGGCAGGAAGCCTGCTTCTCCCTCTCTCACTCCCCCTGCTTGTGTTCCCTCTCTCGCTGTGTTTCTCTCTGTCAAATAAATAAATAAAATCTTAAAAAAATAAAAAAAAAATAAGCTCATGGTCTGGTGGGGAAAGCAGGTGTGTTAAACAGGTGATGGTAACACCCAGTAATTGGAGCCATAAAATTAAGGAAATTTGGACATGGCATCAGTATTAAGGAATGGCGGACTTTGTAATAGTCATTACAAATAATACATAATAGTCATTACATAATAGGTCAATGGTTATATTAAAAAATCATTATTTATTAAAAATACGTCTGTAGTAACAGATTACTACAAATTTATTGACCTGATACAACACAAATTTATTCTCTTAAAGTTTTGGAGATCAGAAGTCTGAAATGAGTCTTCTGGAGCAAGGTATTGACATGGCGGATTCCTTCTGAAGCCTCCAGCTTCTGGAGGCTGCTGACACTCCTGCCCACATCACTTCAATATATTTCTGCTGTCACATTGCCTTTTCTGATTTTGGTCTTCCTTCCCCCTCTTATGAGGCTCCTTGTGATTACGTTGGGTTGACCTGGATACTTCAGGATCATCCCCCCATCTGACGATCCTTAATTTAATTACATCTGCAAAGTCCCACTTGCCATGTTAGTTCTCATATCCACAGGCACAGTATTCTAGAGAGAGGAGCAATGGTTCAGATGCTTTCTGAACAGGACAGCTGAAATGCTTAGTAGACTTAATGGTGTTCAGGGCTATAATTATCTTAGAGTTTCTCTAGAACAATCCATCTTTTATAGGACAAAGTTGAGGCCCAGAGAAATCCCACATTGTAGTATCTATTCTGGTTTCTAAAAAAACCCAAATTTTTTCTCACAAAGACTTGGGATAAAACACGGTAGGAAGGAAAAATTTAAACATGCCAAGAAAGATTTTGTTTCTAAAGGACCAAGCCCCATAGGAAATGAAATTTGACAATTTTCTAGGGAGTCAGAAATCTTATTGTTAATTTAAAATTCTTTTAAAAAGCGGGGGTGGGGGGAGGAGGCTCGCCTTACCATTTTGGGTAAGGCTCAGAATGTCCACCTGGGGGAGCCCTTACCATTTTGGGTAAGGCTCAGAATGTCCACCTGGGGGAGCCCGTCACCATTTTTCGGTTCCGTCTTCAGGATTCAGGATTCACTTCCAACCTTTTCCTAGGCTTGCTTAGAATTCTCATTATAGGTGAAAGTTCATGTTTTGTCATTTTTGCAGAGAAAATGAGGTTTTATGGTCTAAAGAGATCATATTTTTATTTTATTATAAAAGACACAAAATGTTCCCACACAATTTTCTCTGTTAAAGCAATATAAAACAAGAAAGGAAAAAGTCCTTCAAGACTTCATTTTCATGGATGCAACTGTAATTACTCATACAGCCAGAAGATGGCATTGCACCATTAATAATAGCTGAGCATACACTCAGAACAGGGTGGGTTCAATCTTTGGGGATTGGTATTAAGGAGAGCACAGGTGGTGAACTCCGGGCGTTATATGCAACTAATGAATCGTTGAACACTACATCAAAAACTAATGATGTACTATATGCTGGCTAATTGAACATAAAAATAAATTTGCAAAAAATAATTTTTGTAGAATTAAAAGAAGTCTTTGGGAATTGGTAGATCTATATACTTAAATGTTTATGGATCTCCTACTATGTGCAAGGTTCTTATTCAGAGTCTGGTTGCCACTGTTGCCAATAAACAGTCAAAAACTGCTATGATGGGGAGTGTTCCTTGTGAAGTAACAAGTGTAAGCAGGAAGAGAGAATTGTCCTAATCTTCTCTTTAAATTTAAATTCTTCCTGACCTTGTTGAAAGCCACATTTCCCAGACAATATGGTGAAAAGAAGGAAAACAAAGACAACTAAAATCCTCTTGTATCTAAGGAGATTTAAGGATGGGAAAATGATTTCTCTAGATCCACAATCAGTGATAATTAGATACACATCAGTTGACCCAACATTTTCTCTAACACTTGACCATACTGAGTCTCAGGGTCACAGATATTCAGAGTTAAAGAGTTCTAGTCTTTGGGGCTCCTGGTTAGCTCAGTCATAGAGCATGGGATTCTTGATCTCCCCGTGGTGAGTTCAAGCCCCACAATGGGCAGAGAGCTTACTTGAAAGAGAGAGAGAGAGAGTTCTAGTCTTTGTCTTGTCACCAACTCCGTGGGTTCCTGAGCAAGTTATTTAATTTCTCTGAGCTTCAATTTATTTTTCTTTAAAAATTAAGACATTGGATTAGGTAATTAAGTTCAAATATTTTTACCAGTGGAATATTTAAGAAAACAACAACAACAACTCATCCAAAAGTTCAATATATAAAATAAGAGAAAGTGCTTGAGTTGAAGGAGACTTTTTTTTTCTCTTGAGCTTCCATCTTTCTCTCTTTGAAATTTCTCTCCTTGAATCTTGAGCTTCTTCTGAGCATAATCCAGATACCACCCATCTGAAAGACCTTGCAAATACCTTCCAGCTCCAAATAGTCATTATTCACCAAATTCACAGAATTAAACAAGAGATAGTAATAATCTCAAAAAACTTGCTGTTTGGTAAAAACAAAACCAAAGCCAAAAGAACCCTCAATCCTGATTATGACAACCTGGTGTCATTAGAACAAAGGGAAACTTTTATTTAGAGCATTTTTTGATATTTTCAATATGGTATCTTCTGAATAATCACATTATCTTCATCCTTTACCATGCTCTCAAATATACTCAGCCAGATTTAAGCTGAACACCCTCTGGCACATGTTCTCGGAGGGGAGAAGTTTGCCTACACAGAGCACTGGCTCCCCAGCATTTCACATCAAGTTGAAATAAGGGCCAAAAGCCAGGGGTGTACGGCTTACTGCTGGACCATAGCAGGCTCAGCCAAAGGGTTCTGAAAGCCACCCAATCACATAGCCATCGGCAGCGGTGGGAAGGGTGACATAGGGTCAAAGATCTTGGGAGAGTGCCTAACACAGATTGGAGAATTAGTCTTCCTGGATTTACATTCCAGCCCTGTCAACTGCTTTTATAAGACCTTATAGGGTAAGTTATAATAGCCAAATAATAGTAGGATATGGACACCAAGTAAAAGACTCAACTGTCTCTCAGGATTCTTGCAGAATTCTCCAGGCTGAGGTCCTCACCACTCCTCTTGTCATCTTTCAACCTGTTTTCCATGTGATAGACTGCATGACCTTTAAATTATATGTCAAGTCACATTACTCTATTTTTAAAACTCTGTAGTGACTCTCCTTTGCACTTCAGAGAAAACCTGAATTCCAGATGCTGAACTATGAGCCCTGCCTATAGGATCTTCCTTGCTGACTCCCCAAATTTAACTTGCCACTTGCTGACCACATCCCACCCAAACCAACCTTCCAACAGCTGCTGCAATAGCCCACAACTCTCTCACCTTTTAGAACTCTTACATTTACTACTTCGTTTCCCAGAACACACTGGCATTTCTTTAAACCTCAACTAAAATATTTCTCCTCAGAGAGGTCTTCTCTGACTATTCTGTCTAAAGTATCAATAATAAAGTATGCTTTATTCCCTAGCACAGGGATTGGAAAATGGTGACCCAAGGGCCAAACTAGCCCACCATCCATTTTTTTGAATAAAGTTTTATGGGAACACACCAATGCTCATTCATTTATGTATCATCTAGGGCTACTTTGGTACTACAATGGCCAAGATTAATAGTTGCAAAGTCTAAAATATATTACTCTCTGGCCCTTTACATAACAAGTTCATCAACCCCTAGTTTAGCAGACTATCATATTTATTCTCCCCATCACACTGATCACATTGGTGGTGTTTTACCTATTTATGTACTTGCTCATTGTCAGTCACCTCTTTTTCTTTCCGTGAGACTGAAAAACATCTGTCTTATTCTGTTAGGTGTCCAGGAGAATGCCCAACAAATTTTCTAAATCTATTAATATTGCCAGTTACATTGCTTGAAGAAAGTAATACTTGTTGGAGAAAAATAATACAATCCAGAATCTTCATAATTTACTATATCCAGAATACAATCCAAGGACCAAGAAAAAATATTACATATATATTTTTTGTTATAAAAGATACTTATTTCTTCCATAAGAAACTTATTAAAGAAAAAGGTTAAAATAGTAACTATACAGTGAAGAAACCTGGAAGATACCACCTAAATCTGGTAACTGTAGTTAATATCACCAGTAATAGGATAGTTATTATGTCTCTCCTAATATTATATATTGAGAAAGATGCAATATTTTATGGTATTTTTGCCAAAAATGTTAAGCTTCAATCTACTTATAAAGAAATCAAACTAACTTAAATTGAAGGACATGCTACAAAATATATGGCTCTTCAAAAATGGCATGACCAAAAAAGTAAGGCTGAGATATTTTCCATATTAAAGGAAACTTAAAAATAAAAGCAATTAAATTAGATGTGTAATCCTAGATCTGGTTTCAAACCAGAAATGAGAAATACACACACACACACACACACACAACACACACACACAATATTTTTTGAAAGGATATTCACGGGACAACTGGATATATTTGAAAAAGTTCTGTAGATTAGAAAATAGTTCTGTATCATTGTTAATTTCCTGATTTTTATAGCTGTGTATGGTTATATAAAAGAATACTCGTATTTTTAGGAAATACAGACTGAGGTATTCATCAGTAAATGGGTACAAGGTCTGCAATTTACAACTGAATCCAAAATAGTTTAGAAAAAATCTTTCTACTCATCCACCTACCTACCTATCTATTTATCTATCATCTATCATCCATGGAAGAGAACATAAGGCAGATTGAGTGATAACGCAAAGGCGGTAAGATATTAACATTTGGGTTATGTTATGTGAGTTATATGGGTTATATGGATTATATGGGTTAAGGATGTGGGTTCAGGGTGACCAGAAATACTTCATACTATTTTTTCTTGTTTATAGAACTAAAATTGTTATTGAATATTATGCTAAAGCATGAAGAATATAGGTTTTAGGGTGGCCAGTGGGAAATACTATAATTTAGTCCTCCTACTTCAACTTCATTTCATGGTAAATTATATTTACCTTTACAAGATGAAGCCCAGTAATTCCTAGAAAGGTTTGGTAATTTCATGCCTTCCACCCCCTCCCACACATAGTAGAAATGAGCTGGAAGGCTGTGTAAAAACATATTAATAGTGTTTGTTTGTAAACTGTATGATTTCCTAGTGCCACTTATTTTCTTCTTTAAGCTTTTCCACCTTTCTAAGTTTCTATTTTGAGCACTTGCTACTCTTATTATTGAATCCTTGAATTTCTGGGAGAGAGAGACGGACCTTGTTACTCTCCCTGGCTGCCTGGGAGCCATTAAATGCACCTGGATGGGACCATCCCTAAGCTTGCATAGTGTTGGTCAATGCTTACAAACTGGTACTTGAAGCCCCATCATGAACTGGCTGCCTAGGAGGGAATGAAGCTGCTCAACTCTCCAGGCTTGGAAACTTGAGCGTCACTAACATCTGTCTGGTGGCTAGATCCATTCCTCTTTATCCTCATACCACCTAAAGAAAGAAGCTAACTCCAAAGGCATGAAGTAATAAGATCAATACACAAACACTGCGAAGCCACTGCCAGCTGATCCAAAGAAGTAGGTGTGAAGAATTAATATTGGCACAGTGCTGGACAGTGACAAAAGAATTTGTGCAAACTCCTAGAGTGATTCAGATATTGCTGTTCAGTATTAAAACCCTGGAAGTATACCAAATACCACAAAATTCACAATTTCCTTTTCTAGAGACAATTTCTTTATTAAGGAGCAGCAATGGCAAACTAAAATAAAGCCTTTAATCCACTAGCTATTTGGCTTCTCTCTTCCTGAGTTACTCAAAGGCACAAAGAGGTTTCTTCCTCCATGTCTGTCTCCTCCTCCTTAGATTTACATCCCATACCTGGTACTGCTAAGTACATTACACTGCTGCATGTTCTCATTAACAAAGCCACGTGCGAGGGTGGGAGTAGGTGTGGGAGAAGCGATGTCACACAGTTGCATTACTTGGTAGGGGGAATAACTCAGTGCGTTCTGATGTAAAGGGATCTTCATGACATATGGTTAGGAAACGCCTGGACTCATTAGGCACTGAGCTCTCTGAGTCTTGCCGTTCTAGAAAACACCTGTTCTGAAGATGTTTTATAGACTGTGGGGTGGAAGGGGGGCATTACATCACTTCTGAGAGGCCATGATGCTTCCTGTTTCCACTTTCCTTCTAGCTACATTTCATTCGTTCATTCAGTGGCCATTTAGAGCCATGCATCAGGAGCACATACATCATAAAAATTATTTTTCTTGTCATGGCTCACAGATAGACAAAAAAGCCAGCATGCAACACCTTCTTCATTGAAACCAAATACTTCAGGGGATCAACCATTTGGTCTTGAGTTAAATAGTTCTTTTCTGTGATCTCTCCATTTTAAACACCAAATCTATCCCAAGCCTGTCCTGAGTCTTCAGGACGGATTGTGTGAGAAAGAAACATGGATTTTGCCTCCATTAGAGATCTAATCTCTAATCCAGAGTCACTGTATGACCATTAGCAAGTTTCTTAATCTGAGTGTTTCACTCTCCTCATCTATAAAATGAGATTAAGCACAACTACTTATTAGTGTTTGTTTTAGGAATAGAAACAGTGCATGTAAAGTATCTTGCCCACATTAGGTGCTTGACAAGGACAGCATCTCTTATAAGTATTACTACATGAGGATGTGGCTTACTCTCTGACAGTTCCCAGGAAAAGAGATTTTAGTTTTTAGTTTTTCACTTTTTAACATTCTCTAATCCAATTGGCAAAAAGAGTTGAGAGGAAATGTTAGAGAAAGAGGGAAGGAGGGAAAAAGGAAAGAGGGAAGGAAGGAAGGAAAAAAGGAAGGAAGGAAGGGAGGGAGGGAGGAAGGAAAGGAGGGAGGAAGGGAGGGAGAGAAGGTGGGAGGGAGGAAGGAGAGACATTCTAGGGAGAGTCTATTAGGATATTTTGGAGACCAGAGGTCATTCCCCACAGAACTTTAGACATAGTTCCTCAGGCTATCAATTTTCTATTTGCAAAATGAAGGCATCTCTTGTTGAGGGATGCTGTTTATGAGGAAGCAGTTCCTGGGTGTCTTCTTGGGGAAAAGAATACATTGCTCCTATGGGCTGAACTGCCAGTTCTCTCTCCTCTCCCCATCTCCAGTGGGAACTCTGCGCAATTTACCTGAAGGTACTTATTTCTCTGGGTGAGATTTCTTCCAGAAGAAATTTCCAGCTGAGAATTCTAGCCCCTGGAAGACCTCTTCTGCAGCCTCTTGATAAGAAACACTCCTTGCACTTAATCTGTGTCAACACTTAATTCTTTTTTTGAGAGTTTAAAAAGTTTTATTCAAAGGAACTTGTGGTAGTTTTGTGCTTTTGGGTTTTTGTTTGGGATGGTAAAATTGTGCTCTTTTATCTTGTCTTCCTATTTGGGAACTTTTTAGATTGTTTTATTGCCTATCTATTTTTAAATGAGGTCTAGGAAACAGCCACACAGAGCGAATAATCCCAAGAAAGGCCCCTGATTCAACATGGGTGTGTCCTCTTTCTGGTTTGCTCTGTACAGACCTACCCAGCCTAAAGAGCACCACTGAGTTGCTTTGATAAGACCCTAAGGAAAGATGTTAAGTTCAGAATGGTTTTTCAAGTGATTTGGGAGAACAAGAACCCATACCACTACCTAAGAAGAAAGACTCTAGCAACTCCAAAGAGAACGCTGGGCTGGAACAGGATGAAGGTTTTGTTTTCTGTTATTCCCAAACTCAGCAAATGGCAGCATGGTGTGGGATAACAGTATGAATTTGGGTCTAGGCCACTGCATTTGAACCTCAGTCCTGCTATTTACTAACTATGGGACCCGAGGTCTGTAAGTGATAATATACTTTCTGCCCTCAGTGGCCTCAGTTGTGAAATAATACCATCCCCTCGGGTATTAAGAGGATAAATGAGTTACTTTATAAAACACTAAGAACTGGGCCTGGCACATAGAAAGTGCTATATGTAAATATGGTTAGATAAAAGCAACTATCTCTAATAAGCATAATTAGAGTGTGAGGTTCCTCATGAGTTTCCAATTCCATGGAGGATAAAGAAGTAAGTAGGGATCTTTGTTTTTCCTTTTCCTTCTGTGTCCATGGGTATGTGTGTCTCCACTGCTGCATCCATAGCTTTATTGTTCTCCAGGAATTTGCGTATCAACTATGTATGATTGGCATTATCACCAATGGGCAGAGAAGGGTCACAGAGGTCAACTGATTGCTCAGGTCTCAGCACTTGTAAAGAGCAAAGACGGATTCACAACTCTGTTGCCAATATCCAGGGCTGGTTCCCTCTCCATTTGCCCCAATCTCCAAAGATACACATATACACCTGGAATTGATCCTCAAATTCTACTTTGTAAGGACAGTTTTGGGGAATAACCAGATGCCTTTTTTTTTTTTTTTTTTTTTAGAAAGGGGAAGAGAGAGAGAGAGAGACAGGAAGGGCAGAGAGAGAGGGAGAAAAAATCTTAAGCAGGCTTCATGCTCAGTGTGGAGCCCCACTCGGGACTCAGTCTCACAACCTTGAGATTTCAGCCTGAGCTGAAATCAACAGTCAGATGTTTAGGCGCCTGGGTGGCTCTTCGGGTTAAAGCCTCTGCTTTCAGCTCAGATCATGGCCTGCATCCCACTCTCTGCTCAGCAGGGAACCTGCTTCTTCCTCTCTCTCTGCCTGCCTCTCTGCCTACTTGTGATCTCTCTCTGTGTCAAATAAATAAATAAAATCTTTAAAAAAAAGAGTCAGATGCTTAACAGACTGAGCCACCCAGGTGCTCCCGCCACCCCACCCCCACCCCCACCAACTTCCTTTTAACAGCAGAGGCTGCCTGACAGAAAATAAGCCAAAGGCTCAAAGCGGTTTTATTAGAATGGTGGGATAAAAAAACTTACCCATTTTCTCTATTTGTTCCAAAATTCTGTTTTATTAAATTACATCCTTTTACATAAAGCCATGTTTATTTTTAAAGCATCGATAATTGGTAAAATTATTTTTATGTTCTCTGTTTAGATTAAATGTGGGTAAAATGACTTAAAAAAGAGATTCAAAGATTACCTCCTCCCTGCCCTCAAACATGGGAACCCAAGAGTCTGGGCTATGACTAGAGGTAGTAAAATGGGGGAATAATACCTAGACTTAGTGGGTATACCCGTTTTCCAAATCAAAACCCTTGTACTATCTTCTCCCTTTCAACCTGGGAGGAATTGTTCCCCATGGAGAGCAGGGAAACTGCTTTAATTCAGAAACAGGTCAACGCCCAGCTTTCCCGTAAGCATTCAGAGAACTCACAGAGATAACTGAAGGGCTGTCATGGAGATAGGCCAGATGCCTTCCAGAACGGAATGACCAATGAGGGGCCTCCGGCACTGGATAAATTCATCAGTTGAGCTGCTAAACTTCCCAACCTACACTCCAATCATGAATCATTTTGCAGGATGATTCACATGAGTACCTTTGGTTCTGAAACCTGACATTGATCCTATCCACTTACAAGGGACAAAGCATTTAGGCTGGTAACCATGTCATTTTCCTTCTTTTACTTGGGTTTTTCCACCCTATAAGTCACAGTGGATAGAACTGACTCCCATTTAGCAAGTGAAAAGGTGTGCCTGCTTTTCTGGGCCCTTTCACTGATCAGAATCATCTTTTCAAACTCTGATTAAAAGACTGTGATTGAAACAAAGAGGCAAAGTGAGAATTTATGCCTTCCAGGAACAAGAGCAACATCAGGCACCTTGAAGGTGTAAAGGCAGGGGGTGCCTAGGCTGTGTCTGATGGCAACACCAGGTGAGTTCTGCACAGTGACTTTGGGGCCTTCCACCTGGGCTTTCCACGCCCTTGGCTGCCCGTCAAGCCTGCATCTCCATCAGCTCCATGAGGACTTGGCCTCACTTGCCCCTCATCCCCAATTCCAGTTACATCACCAGTCAGTACATGCGATGACTCTATAGTTGGATGATTCCTTCCGTCCTCAGTGATCTTAGAAAACTTTTCAATTCTTCCAACACAAGTAATGGTCATAATCATGGTCAGCGTTCATAGTGGGTATACTATTTGTTAGGCAATTTATGGTATTACATCAGATGATATTCTGGAAAAAATACTTCTTATTGTAATACCAACTTAACTGATTAAGAAATGTGCCCAGGGGCGCCTGGGTGGCTCAGTTGGTTAAGCAACTGCCTTCAGCTCAGGTCATGATCCCGGAGACCCGGAATCGAGTCCCACATCAAGTCCCACATCAGGCTCCCTGCTCAGCGGGAAGCCTGCTTCTCCCTCTCTCACTCCCCCTGCTTGTGTTCCCTCTCTGGCTATGTTTCTCTCTGTCAAAAATAAAAATCTTTGGAAAAAAAAAAAAAAGAAATGTGCCCAGAGGGATTACATAAGTGCCCAGTGTGCACAAACCAGTGCCTGAAAGAGATGGGGACTGAGTCCTCAACTGTCCAATTCCAGCACCTGAATTCAAACCTCTTCACTATCACATCTCTGGGGAACCTGACAAACTGTGTTCTACTTCAGCCCAGAAAACTGGGTCAGGCTACAAATCAATCACTATAGAAACATTTCATATAAATTTCAAAAGGCAAAAAAGTAAAAGTTACATGACTCGGAGAGATCTGTTGATTCATATTGTATAATTATTCAAATATTTTCTCTTTTCTTCAAGAGGAGGGAAACAGTGAAATAATTGACATTCCTTTGTAGTTTCAAAATTCAAAAAAAAAAAAAAGGAATTTAGAGAAAAAAATTTTTTTCCTCTTGCTCTAGGTGTCAGGTCCTCTTTCAATATTTCCCCGGGCAATGTGATTTTGCCAGAACCCGGGGCAGTGTGAGCCCATCAGTCTCTGACAATTCAAAATTCAAAGCAATTCTAATCAGCACATTTGTGTGTGTGTGTGTGTGCCAATTGCAGGCATTATAGGTCAGGCAGTTTAATCCAAAAGACTATTTCTGATCTAAATGACTTGAACAGTAAAAAAAAATTATATATTCTTCCTCTTTCAATGGGACCCTGATAAAATAGACAGAGAACTCTTAGTATAAAAATCCTCTCCTAGTAAGAAAGACATTGATGGATCCCTAGTTCCTCCTTCAGAGTTGTTTAATTCATATTCGGAAAACTCCTTAGTTGACAAGAAAAATCATTGTCAAGCTCAGAAGTGGTACTGCTTGAGGCTCATTCATGGATATTGACCTCCATAAAGACTATTTTTAAATTTTCTTCTCTTGTTTTTTTGGTATATGACTATTACTTTCGAGGTCTACTAATTTTTTTATTAAAGATTTTATTTATTTGACAGAAACAGTGAGAGAGGGAACACAAGTAGAGGGAGTGAGAGAAGAAGCAGGCTTTCCATCGAGCAGGGAACCTGATGCAGGGCTCAATCCCAGGACTCCAGGATCATGACCTGACCCAAAGGCAGACGCTAAACAACTGAGCCACCCAGGTGCCCCCAAGGTCTACTCATTTTTAATGATGGTGATAATTCAAAATAATGGTGACATTTTACTCCAGGGCTGCTAAGCACTAGAAACCACAGTAAACTGCATAGACTTTCCTGGCAGGAGGGAAATATACTAAGTCCAACTAGTAACTGACAGTACATGGGTTGGGAGACCTATGTTTTTCTGCCACAAACCCATAGAAGGCTTTGGCTAAATAACTTGATTATAGCATCTAAATTTCCCAACCAAAAACTGGGAATGGTACCCTTGTGTCCTACAACTCAAAAGTATCATTCAAATTAGTGAATATGTGATGTGTTAAGAGTACATTTATAAGAAAGAAGATTTATAAACTTATCGAATTGCTTCCCTCATGTTTTTCTTTCTTGAAGAAAAAGTTTACTATGTCATTTCTCCTTGCCTTACTGTAAAACGATACGTATCAGCTATGGAAGGAGAACAAGTTTGATAATGTATTCTGCAAGAACATTACCACTGACTTATGCTGTAACCAGCCTTCTTAGGGCAAACAATCCATATTCCATTAGAAGCTCAGAGAAGCTAATGAAACATGTCTTTGACCTTCAACCCTTATGTTCTCTGCTTGTTGCTTTTTTATTTTTTTCCCAATTACTATACCCAGTTCAGTTTCTAATGAGTCTAACTGCCTTCCTACCTTTTCTACTCTGCCTTTCCAGAGTAGAACCACAGGGGCTTAAAAGTGGCCACCATGATGTGGGCAGCCCCCAAGGAGCTCATGAGGAGCCCTGACAATTCTTTCATACAGGTCTGCTCCAATATTTATCAGAGCTTCCCTGTGGGTAACAAGAAGTAGGGAGATGAGGCAACTCTGCTCCCTCATCACCTCTAAACTAAACTGTCTCTAAAACTACCTTTAATTCCTCCTGCCTTGAAGGAGAACAGACTCAAGGTAGAAAGGGGGTTCACACCAGCAGACGGCAGCAACTTTTTCAAGAAGAGAAGCCTCCTTTCCCTCTAGTAACTGCAAGTGGAACATTAAAATAGGCACAGCTGTGATCAAATAATTCAGATTGTCCCACTTACAATGTGACAGTTTCCTTAATTTCTCAGCCGCCATTTTCCTAGGGTTTCTTGTAAGATTGCTCGTGCTATGCAAAATCCTCATGTACATAGTAGGCACTCATGACTTATTGGGTCTTTCCCTCAAAATATTTTTTGGGAAATTAGATTTTCAAAAACTAACATACCAATATCAACTAAAGAATACTTTTTGCAACAAGCACAAATCACACACACACACACACACACACACACACACACACAGCCACACACACAAACAACTCACCAAGCTATTATTTTGTAAAATATTTAAAATTTTAGTTATACCCTGAATTTTTTTCATGGTTTCTCTAGGATGGGAGTGGGATATGGAATGCAATTCAAATGAGAAGATAAAAGGATTTTTGTAGGGGTGCCTGGGTGGTCAGATGGTGAAGCATCTGTCTTGGACTCAGGTCTTGGTCTCCAGGTCCCAGGATCCAGCCATGCATAGGGCTCAGCAGCGAGTCTGCTTCTCCCTTTCACTCTGTTTCTCCCTCTGCTTGTGCACTCTCTGTCTCTCTCTCTCTCTCTCAGATGAATAAATAAAATCTTTTTTTTAAATGACTTTTTAATTATTTTTAAAGATTTATTTATTTTGGGGGGAGCAGAGGGAGAGAGAGAGTCCCAAACAGACTCCCCTCTGAGTGCAGAGTCCCAGATGGGGCTCCATCTCAAGACCCTGAGATCATGACCTGAGCCAAAAGCAAGAGTTGGATACTTAAGTGACTGAGCCACCCAGGTGTCCCTTCAAAATTATTTTTTAGAGCAAGTTTAGGTTTATAACAAAATTGAGAGGAAGAAAGAAGGACTTTTTACTTCTAATGTTTGTGAAAGGGAAATGTAACCACAGGCTGATGTTTTACAGAATAAGATATTTAGGCCAAAATATATCATCAACAACTGCTCTCTTCCTCCAACAGAATTAGTCTTGTTTGGAACATAAAGGAATAAATATTATGAGTCCCAACTGACCAACTAATAGCATGCACAATACAACTACTGAACAAATACAGATCGAAAAAGAGCATCTGCTGTTTGGCAAGTGTATGTGGGGGGGAGGGTGGATACATAGCAAATGCAGTGAGAAATCACTCAGGGAACCGCAGAGAAATTAAGCTGCATTGCCTTTTGTTAAGGAAGCCACATACAAGGTCCTGTTATGCAAAAAAAATATATTGGCATGCAACCATCTCCTCTTCCTGATGCAAGCTGCAATCCTATTCAATTCCAGAAATACTGAGCACTTACTATGAGAATCTACTATGTATTTTAACACGTCAGTTGGCAGCTGTAGAAAGCAGCACACAACAATGGTGACAAGGACTGTTGGGCAGAGAGGGCTTGAAACCCAAGCTACTTCACTTACTAGTTTCTGTGTTTGGTTTTGCCTTGGGAAGTTTGGTAGTTTTTTCTGTCTGGAAACAGACACTGAGGAGTGGGAGGCTCATAGCCAGATAGACAGGTGGACATTCATTGGGACACAATGATAAAGTGGTAACAATAATAAAGACTATTGGTTGCAAGATGCTTGGCAATTTGCCTTTAACAATATGTGGGAGTATATGAGAAATTAGCATGTATACAATTTACAGCGGATAAACTGTGGAGGTGTATGGCCGGAACCAACTATCTTAAAAGGCAAAAACACCCACCCAGGAACTAGTGCGATGACCAAGTCCTCTTAGGATTTTCTTTTGAGAAAAATAATTCTTTTTATTTCACCTATTAATTTAAAAAATAAGTAAATACAATTATAAAAGAAGCTTTTTAATAGTCATGTTAGGTTTTAAAATTCTAAAATGCTTTATTACACTCTTTCATCTATTCTAACAGGCACACATACTTTAGATTTGTTTGAGGAATAATTGGCATGCAATCAACTGCACATATTGAAAATGGGTAATTTAAAAATTTTGTATAATTTTGTACAAAAATAAGTACAATTTAAAAAGTTTTGGCATATGGATACAACTGTGAAGTCATTACCACAAACAAGACCTCAGTCCCAAAAGCTTCCTGTCATTCTTTATAATCCATCACACCCTCTCCATCCTCTACTTCCATCTCCAGGCAACTACTAACTTACTTTCTGTCAGCATACGTTAGTTCGCATTTTTTTTTAAATTTTATATAATGACATCATACAGTATGGATCCTTTTATGTCTAGCTTCTTTCATTCAACATGATTATTCTGTGATTCATCAATGTCATTGCATGTCAGTAGTTCATTTATTTTTTATTACTGAGTAGTTTTCTATTATATGGGTAAACCACAATTTATCTATTCATCTGTAGATGACATGTGAATTATTTCCAGCTTGGGGCTATCTTTAATGGGGCTGCTGTGAACATTTGTATATAATTCTTTGTGTTGGCAAATATTTTCTTTTCTCCCTGGTAAATATGAGGGGAATAGCTGGATCCTATAGAAGGTGAATGTTTATCTCTTTAAGAAACCGATGAACTTTCCCGATAAGTCATACTATTTTATACTCCCACCAGCAGTTAATGAGAGTGCCAATTCTTTCATACTTTTGCCAGTGCTTGGCATGATGGATCGTTTTCATTTTAGCCATTCTAACAAGTATCTAATTGTGGTTTTAATTTGTGTTTCCCTAATGACTAAAGATGCTGAGCATCTTCCCATATATTTATTTGCCACCCCTATGTCTTCTTTAGTGAAATGCCTAGTCAAATATTCTGATCATTTTTTTAAAGTAGGCTCCATGCCCAAGGTGGGGTTTGAGCCCACAATATGGAGATCGAGAGTCTCATGCTCTACGACTGAGCCAGCCAGGCACCCTGATCATTATTTAATTGTTTTTTTTTTTCTTATTACTGAGTTTTGGGAATTTTATGTATATTGGATACAAGTTCCTTATCATAGATATCTTCCAAATATTTTATCAGTTTATTCTTTTAGTCTCTTAACAGCCTCTTTTGAAGAGCTAAGTGTTTTAATTTTGATGAAGTCTGATTATCATTTTTTCTTTTATGTTTGGTGTGTCTAGTGTGGAATCTAAGAATCTTTACCTAACCCAAGGTCATGATTATTTCACTTATGTTTTCTTCAGAAAATGTTATCATTGCAGGTTTGACATTTACTTCTATGATTCCCTTTGATCTAGTTTTTGTCTATGCTGTGATTTATAGCTCAAAGTTCTTTTTGGGGGAGAGGCCATGTGGATGTCCAATTATTCCAGTGCATTTGTTGAAAAGAGTATTCTTTCTTCACTGAGTTGTTTGCATCTTGGTCAGATATCGGTTGTCTATACATGTGCAGTCTATTTCTGGATTCTCTATTCGGACCCCTTTATCTTATTTTTATGTTGATACAACACTATGTTGATTACCATCACTTTATAAACAATCTTGAGGGGCCCCTGGGTGGCTCAGTTGGTTAAGCGACTGACTTCGGCTCAGGTCATGATCCCGGAGTCCTGGGATTGATCCCCACATCGGGCTCCCTGCTCAGCAGGAAGCCTGCTTCTCCCTCTCTCACTCCCCCTGCTTGTGTTCCCTCTTTCACTGTGTTTCCCTCTGTCAAATAAATGAAATCTTAAAAAAAAAAAGATATACTTATAAAAAAAATCTTGAAATATTATCCAAATTTGCTCCTCTTTTTCAAATTTGTTTTATCTATTTTTGCTTCTTTGTACTTGCATATGAATTTTAGAATCAGATTGTCAATCTTTACAAAATAGACTGCTAGAATTTTGATTTGGTTTGTTTGCAAACCGTAGATCAATTTTGAGAGAATTAGCATCTTAATGTTGAAATTTGTAACCCATGAACAAGGTATATCTCTACATTTACTTAGATATCCTGTTATTTCATTAATTTCTCTTAGGGACATTTGTAGTTTTTGGTATATAAGTCATACAGATCTTTTGTCAGATTTATCACTAAATTCATAATTTTTATACTATTGTGAACAGTATTCTTTAAAATTTCAATTTCTGATTGTTCATTGCTTGTGTATAAAGGTAAAATTGGTTCTGTATTTTGAACTCGTATTCTATAACTGTGCAAAACTCAGTTCTTGTTCTAGTGGTGAGAGTGGACATCAAGTGTAGGTTTTCTGAGGAATGTAAGGTTGGTTAACTTTGAAAATCAATCATTGTAAACATCATTTTTTTTTTTTTTTTTTAGATTTTTATTTATTTGACAGAGAGAAACACAGCTAGAGAGGGAACATAAGCAGGGGGAGTGAGAGAGGGAGAAGCAGGCCTCCCGCCGAGCAGGGAGCCTGATGTGGGACTCGATCCCGGGTCTCTGGGATCATGTCCTGAGCCGAAGGCAGTTGCTTAACCAACTGAGCCACCCAGGCGCCCCTGTAAACATCATTTTAATAAACTTTAAAAAGTGTATCTCAAAAGATGAAGAAAAAACACTTGACAAAGTCCAGTATCTATTCCTGAAAAAAATCTCTCAATGGTCTAGAAATAGAAGGGAACTTCCTCAGTTTGATAAAGAACAGCTATGAAAAACAAAGTGCTACTATCACAGTTAATTGTGAAATATTGAATCCATTCTCCCTAAAATCAAAAATAAAATAAAGATGCTACCACCTTCTTACCTGAAGCTACTACTACCTTTCACATGGATGGCTTCAGAGAAAGTTTTGAATAGTAGTTACTTTCTATGGTCTTGTTATTTACCTCTGTCACTGGATTTTTCCAGAAGGGAAGGAAGGAAGAGAGGGAGGGTGGGAGGGAAGAAAAGAGGACAGGAGGAAGGAAGGAAGGAAGGATGGAAAGAAGGGACTTTCCCGATGATAGGTATAAACATTCATTTACATTAAAGAGCACAACATTTTGTCCATCTTTTTCAGGATAAAATCAGGTCTTCCAATCACTTCCTGGCTTTAAAGTTTCATGGTAATCTCTTTAGGTTTTTAGGTGTAGAATATAGAATAGCAACCTGAACATATTATAACATATTATAAAACACCTCAGTTGGAATCATTCTGGAAATATACACTTAATGTGACAGAGTCATGCTCAGCTGCCAGGAAATAGGAGGTTTAAAAATATATAGGAATAATATAACTATAGAAAATTTCCAAATACTGTGGTTCAAATATTCATTAAAAAAAAAAGTAAACCTGGGCAGATTCATTTTTTTAAGTTTTTATTTAAATTCCAGTTAGTTAACATACAGTGTCATAACATCACCAGTGCACTTCTTAATCCCCATCATCTGTTTAACTCACCTCCCTGCCCACCTCCCCCCGAGTGACCGTCGGTTTGTTCTCTACAGTTAAGTCTGTTTCTTGGTTTGCCTCCCTTTGTCCTCTGCCCCTTTGTTTTATTTCTTAAATTCTACACATGAGTGAAATCACATGGTATTTGTCTTTGCTTAACTGATTTATTTTGTCCAGCATAATACTCTTTACTTCCATTCATGTCGTTACAAATAGCAAGCTTTCATTCTTTTTATGGCTCAGTAATATTCCAGTGTGTGTGTATGTGTGCGTGTGTGTGACACACCCCACATCTTTTTTTTAAAGATTTTATTTATTTATTTGACAGAGAGAGAGATCACAAGGAGGCAGAGAGGCAGGCAGAGAGAGAGGAGGAAGCAGGCTCCCTGCTAAGCAGAGAGCCCGATGTGGGCCTCGATCCCAGGACCCTGAGATCATGACCTGAGCTGAAGGCAGAGGCTTAACCCATTGAGCCACTCAGGCACCCTACCCCACATCTTCTTTATCTATTTATCAGTCAATGGATATTTGGGCTATTTTCATAACTTAGCTATTGTAAATAATGCTGCTGTAAACATCGGGATGCATGTGTCCCTTTGAATCAGTATGTTTGTATTCTTTGGGTAAATATCTAGTAGTCCAATGGGTGGGTCATAGGGTAGTTCTGTTTTTAACTTTGGAGAAGCTCCATCTTGTTTCCATAGTGGCTGCACTGGTTTGCATTGCTAACAACAGTGCAAGAGGATTTCTCTTTCTCCACATCCTCACGGACACCTATTGTTTCTTGTATTGTTGATCTAAAGAGATGAACTTTAATTATTTCTTATCCTTTCATTTATAGTTAACTTCATCCATTTATTTCCTAAAATTACCATATAAACTCCTCAGCACTCTGGGGTGTTCGTGCATTCTTTAAGGCTTTCTCATTTGTAATTGTTTATAAATTGCTATCTTTGAAAGGAAACTAGACTAAAGCTTGACTAATTTTTTTACTCATTGCTCAGCCAAGCATTCAAAATCACACATTGAGCATTGCCTGTGTAATAGACAAAAGACCTAAGTCTTTCTCTTGTAAACCTAGAAGAAGGACAATTCAGGCTTGCACACAACATGGCAATGACTATGACAGAATTATGGATAAATTACTCTGGAAAGTCAGGAAACCAGTGGAGCTAACAGAGGCCGGGAAAGTATGAAACGAAAGCCATCAGAGGTAGCATTGGAGCTGGTGCAATGTTGTCTATGTTGGTCAGAGGGTAATATGAGTAAAGAGTCGTTCTGGTTGACACAGCATATGAAAACAGGGATAAAAAGGGGTAGCCAGTGGTACCGCCAATCTTATTGACATTAGAGAATGAACAGACTGAAAGACTTGAAACATGTCAGTTAATCTCCCAATAGTTATTTAATGCCCATTAATTGAAAGCTCTGGGCTAAGTGCTGGGTGTGGGAAGAGGGAATTAAACTGTCCTCCAGTTTATATTCTAAATGGGAAAAGAAGACCTAAGTATATTACCTGTAAGTAATGATACAAGGCTATAATAAATGCTAAAAATTTTAGGAAAATGGGAAATTACTGATTAAAACAGTTGGTTCTCATTGTGTTGATAACTCATTCCTACCAGTAAAAAATGTTTGAGGGTGAATGTTTCTATTATATACCTATTTACTTAGAAATAATGCACTTGGGGTGCCTGGGTGGCTCAGTTGGTTAAGTGCCTAAATCTTGGTTTCAGCTCAGGTCATGATCCGGGGTTCTGGGATAGAACCCCAAGTCAAACTCCAAACTCCGCACAGAGTCTGTTTGAGATTCTCTCTCCATTTTCCTCTGCCCACCTCCCAGCTCTCTCTCTCTTAAATAAATAAATAAACAAATCTTAAAAAAGAAACAATGCCCTTATACTATTCCCCTAATCTGAGATTAATAAAGTTTAATTTTTCTTTTTAAATAAAATAAAATAGATATAGAAATTCTGTTTTTTTCCTTTTCCAATGGGTCTCCTTGCACAAATCTTAGGGTGTACACACTGACTTGGAAGACAAATAACTGAGCATTTAAGCAGTTTCACAGAAAGGATATTTTTCTTTTTCACAGCATGGCAAAGATTTGTCCCAGAAATGAGTGGCATTTTTAAGAAAGAGTGAAAATGGGAACAGGATGAGTTCTAGAAACTGCAGGAAGAAAGAACTTACTAGATCTTTTATTAAAGGAGACCATTACATCAAGCTTAGTAAATTCATAGCAGGGTTTCTCATGTACACTTGCATCAGACTCACTTGGTGTCATTTATGACACATACCAACACTTGGGTCCCACCCCAGACTCACTGAATCAGCATAACTGGAAATAAGGAAGGGGATACATAGTAAGCTCCTTTCTTTCATCACTACCATTTAAAAACAACCTAACAATGGAGACTTCAATTAGTCTAAACTACATTATGTAGTTTATGTAGTTATGTCATCTTAAAGAGTCACAGAGATTATAGATATGCAAAAACAATCTGTCAGAGAATCCATAGGTCAAAATCAATATCAAATCTATGAAAAAGATTTCCTATCATTATTTAGTTTTGTTTTGTTTTTGTTTTTTAAGATTTTATTTATTTGACAGAGAAACACAGCCAGAGAGGGAACACAAGCAGGGGGAGTGAAAGAGGGAGAAGCAGGCTTCCCACCGAGCAGGGAGCCCGATGTGGGACTCAATCCAGGGTCTCCGGTATCATGACCTGAGCCAAAGGCAGTCGCTTAACCAAATGAGCCACCCAGGCACCCTATTTAGTTTTGCCAAGTAATGGAACACTTGCCATTCTGATTCTCATTCAAAATAAGAAATACTTTCTCAGAGCAGTGAGCCCATTTGCCATTAAGGTTATACTCCCCTCCCCGGCAGACAAAATGCTATATTATGCAGGGAAGTGGTTTTAAGTCTTTGGAGTTATTTGCTTTCCACATTGAAGAGTATAGACAAATAGTGTTGCCTGATTAAACACTTCTCTGTAATGATCATTAGTAAGGCTTAATCTTTGGTTTATTGCTCTAGTCATATTGGAGAAATTCTGGTACAATTAGCTCACTCTTCTCTAAAGCTAATCATCTATGAGGTAACTGAATTAGAACCACAACTTCTGGTTGGCTTGTTCGATCAGTATATTTTGTTGCACATTGGAACTTCCACTCAATAGTATAACTAATCTTTTTAACTTAAATTGAAAGGAACTCAAATATTGGTTTATGGTGCTAAACTTGACACAATTCCAATTGTACTCAAATGTCCCCTGATTGAATTGGAACGTAGAGCTTGTGTCTCAATAATCCCATACTTAGATACAGATTTTTTTGGGTTTAGAAAAACAGTGAGACGTTATCACATCCCTACTATCCCCAACCGAAAGCAATAATTTTCCAAACTACCATAACATTTTATCTACACTTGTCTTATGACACATGTCACTTTCTCACTTGTATGTCTCTGTATATATCCCAGTGATGTAGGCTTTACAGAAACTGTGCTTTGGGTTTATCCACCTTTGCAAATCCCACCACAACTAACAGCAACTTTAAAAAATAAGTCTCAAAAGTACTTACTTAATATGAAATGAGCTCTCAACACCTAACCAAGGTGTCAGTGAAAATTAAATTTACACCTATAAGCACTGACCTAACCAAAGATTAGTGAAAATTAAGTTTATACCTACAAACATAATGCCTGCTTTTCGGTACATTTGGACCCGCCAAGATCTTACTATATGCCTGCCCTCTATACTAGGCAAGGCAAGGAGTTGTGTCCACTATCCCCCATTCCTGGACACCAATTTATGTCTGATTTACTAATGACAATAGTTAATACTTACTATGTCATTTATAGAATTGAATAACCTGATAGGGTTTAAACAATTGCTCAGGGTCACAGAGCATTAAGCGGGCAAAGCCCATCTTTCCAATCAGGTCTGTTTGACACCATAACTGACACCATGACAATATTCTACCTGTCCTCTATTGTTGATTCTTATCCATTTCCCTATTCCGGTCTCTGTAGGGAGGGGAGCTGGGAGTCTACACAAGATAGGGTACACAACATATAAGATGGAGTCAGTCTTTATTCTGCCCTTACATCTACTACTTCTTAAATTTATACAATGAAAGAAATATGTATTTACAGTATATTCATAAATATGAGAAAGTAGATTCACATTGAAGGTGGGGTGGGGGAGGCATTTTGCTCCATGAGGCACATTTGGGAAGCAAATCTCAAATCTTTCCTCCTCCAAAGCCTTCTTCCCTCCATTAAACTACATTCCTCCCTAGATGCCTCCTCTGCTCATTTCACTCTAAAGTCCTTCCTTCGAAGTATGGAAAGGGGTGCCATAGCTGAACATTTGTTGTGTATGAAGTATCATAACTCTCCTGTGCTCATTTCTTAATTTTCTGGGTTGGAGAAGCTATGTAAATCTTTAGTTTGTACTTCTTTCTCTTTAACTAAGACTGATATTTTCTCAATTAGCTGGGCATCCAACATCTGATTAATCTTGTAATCTTGTTCTACTCTGTTTTTTTCCTCTCTGGCACTTATTTCCCATATATTTATAATTCTGTACTCCTCCCATTCTCTTTTGCTATTTTTAAAAATTATTTTTCTGCTGAGTCTTTCCTTCTTGCATTTCCTTATTTCACACACATTGGTATTCCTTAGGACCAGTACCAGTGAAAACATACGGTATATGGTGAACTGACAGCCTGCTTGCCATCACCTGGCCTATAGACAAGTCCACATAGTTGCTTAATTAAAATCCATTCCAAGGCTAAAGAAACACTGGCCATATAAAATATTAATAGTCCAAACTCCTGCCAGCTGTACATCTAAGGAGATGTTATTTTTCCAAAAGGATTCAAATTATGTTTAGGATGCTCTTCACAGGGAAGAATTTTACTGAATTCTCTCTTCTCTGATTGTGACCAAGAAGAAATAGAAAGAAAAAAGGAAGCTTGCTATTTTAGTTCTAGTGGAGGCTATATTTGGAGAGGAGGTTTGTGTTCTATTGGTGGCTAATTTTGGAGAAGATTACAGTGGAAATTAAGGATAACTAAGATGGAGAGCATTAAGTACATAAAATTGAAAATGTTACTTTTACCTATAATAAGCCAAACCAGGAAACACTAACATCTGTTGTGTAACACTTCTTCAATGTCCTTTTGGAGATCCTATAGATTCTATGTTAGAGATATAATGCATTCACCAATTTAAACCTTCCCTTCCCTCATTCAAAAAACTGAACCCTACTTTTTAAACAGCATATTGCATTGAAGAAAATGAAATATTCTAAGATGATAAATGAATAGTAATTTACAACCTGAAGGAACAGCCACACTACTACTGAGATATTTCTGGATAGGCAGGACACTCAATGGCCATGAACATTTACTGCTAACATACCCAGACCACATGTACATTTCCTGGAATGGAAAATACAAAATGATTGCCACACCTAGCACACTCCTCCCAGAGGAATGCTAACACTATATGAACAGTGTTTTACTTCAGGAGAGATTAAACACTGGAGTAAAATACTTTTTGCTTCTAAGAGGTGAAGGAAAATGTGGTCTGTGAAGGGTGTTAATGATGGAGAATTAACTATAGGCCACATAGATAGAATGTTGACTGTAAGAGTTGATAGAATATGCAGCAAATACATTTTTCTCAATTAAAAATAACACAAAATCAAAAGTAATAGCTTTTCATTGCAAAAAACTAGAAAATTTAGACAAGCAAAAAGAAAGAGAGAAAAGAAAAAAAGCACCTAAGATTTTTCCAATATGCAGAGAAAATTATATGATATGCCGGGAATTTTTCCAATGCATAAATCTATATTTTTCCCAAAACAAATATTGAACATATTGTTTGAGACTGTTTATTTCACTTAAATATATATATATTTCACTTAAATATATATATATCTACATATTATATATATATACACACAGGCTTTTATCATTAAATATACTTATTCTTTGTTAATTTCAGTGGCTGTATCAAATTTAATAAAATTTTAAATCTAATTTCCTCTTACAGTTACTTTGTTTCCTATTTTTTAAATTAACAGTGCTGTGATAAATAATTAAATAATTTAATCTTTCCACTAAAATGTTTTTCTTCAGGGGCACCTGGGTGGCTCAGTCGGTCAAGTGTCTGACTTCAGATCGGGTCATGATCTGGGGATCCTGGGGGTCCTAGGGTGGGCTCCATGCTCAGTGGAGTGTCTCTTTCTCCTTCTCCCTCTACCTTTGCTCCTCCCTCCACTCCTGCTCTCTTCTCTCTCCAGTAAATAAATAAAATCTTTAAAAAAAAACACTTGTTTTTCTTTAGTGGAATTGTTCAGAGTAAATATTCAAAATCCCCAAATCTGAGGGCTTCTCTATATAAAATGAAACTATTATTTGTTATTTTGAAATGGATAATTCTATAAACAGCATTTACAATCCTCTCTCAAAAAAGTTGTAAAATTGTTTAAATTCATTTAAAGATCAAATTGTTTGCAATAAAGAAATTTATCGTATTTTGTTTATTATGTTATGTCACCATACCGTACATCATTAGTTTTTGTTTGCATATAACACCCAGTGCTCCATGCAATCCATGCTCTCCTTAATACCCATCACTAGGCTTACCCATTCCTCTACCCATCTCCCTTCTAAAACTCTCAGTTTGTTTCCCAGAGTCCATAGTCTCTCATCATTCGTCTCCCACTCCAATTTCCCTTCCTTCATTTTTCCCTTCTTTCTCCTAATGTCCTCCATGCTATTCCTTATGTTCTACAAATAGGTGAAACCATATGATAATTGACTTTCTCTGCTTGACTTATTTCACTTAACATAATCTCCTCCAGTCCCATCCATGTTGATGCAAAAGTTGGGCATTCATCCTTTCTGATGGCTAAGTAATATTTCATTGTGTATATGGACCACATCTTTTATATCCATTTGTCTGTTGAAGGACATCTAGACTCTTTCCATGATTTGGCTATTATGGACATTGCTACTATGAACATTAGAGTGTATCTGGCCCTTCTTTTCACTACATCTGTATCTTTGGGCTAAATACCTAGCAGTGCAATTGCTGGGTCATAAGGTAGGTCAATTTTAATTTTTTGAGGAACCTCCACACTGTTTCACTGTTTTCCAAAGTGACTTCACCAGCTTGCATTCCCACCAACAGTGTAAGGGTTTCATTCTACAGATTTTTTTTTTGAGGTTTCTACTTACAGAGGTATGGTTAAAATCCTATCTCTGCTAGGAAAATGCAATTAGAGCTTCTAGAAAGATGAAAAGGAATATACCAGAGGAGAAGGCAGACATCAGTGTACTATAGATGAGTCTTCCTACCACTCTCTACCACTTAGACAGAAAGAACAGAATGTGCAAGAACACAAAGGCCAGAAAGAACATAACAGATATATTCAGTACAAGTCATTCAGTGTAATGGGAACACAGGACGGGTGTGTGGGGGTGCGGAGAAACAAAGCCAAATTTATTCTATCCTGGTCATTAAGATTCTAAATCCCCATGAGAAAGAGAATTTGACTTTATCTGACTCACAATAAAGATTCATAAAAGAAGTATAAGGTGGCTAGTAACTTGATGAGATTTTTATTTGAATTATGTTAACATTTATTGAGTTACCTATGCCTATTTCACATTCAAGAACATAACAGAAAATTTACTTGAGTTACTAGGGAACATAACCAAGAAGTATTAGAGTAGGCATTCCAAACCAGATCACCCTGAGTACAGAAGACTCTCTAATATCAGTATTTGATACAGAAAGATCACTTTAGCAATAATAAGGTACATTGGAGTGTTGCATCTGTTAGATGACTATTACAGTAGGCTGGGTGAAACATAATGATGCATGAACTAAGCTAAGATTTTTGAGGACAGAGACCATATCATATTTATCATTGTCTGACATGATGTTTCTGAAATATTTCTGTGTTTAATATATATTTTCTGAATTAAAAAGTGACTAAGAAGAGGACAGCATAAATTTGCTTAAGTAGAGTTGACAGATAGGAGGTAAAGTGTGAGGATTAGTGAAAAGAAGGAGTTGAAGAAGGCCATGAAGTGATTAACTTCACTCAGTTAATGATACCATTAACAGAGATGTGAAACCCCAGAGGAGGAGCAGGTTTGGGGTGTTGAGGAGGAAAGCTCCATTTTGAGTTCTAGGTATTTGTGTAGTGCTTAGATGGAGATTTCTAGTCAGTCACTGCAAACACAGATCTGGAGCTCAGAAGGGAAGTCAGAAAATAGCCATCAACATATTGGCAGGCATCTATATAGATTTTAGCATAAACGAACAGGTGTGGATAGAACTTTATGGGCAAAATGTACAGCAAAAGAAGGCTATGATGGATAAAATCTGAAACAAAGCAACATTTTAGGGATGGGCAGAGGGTGCTGAACCTGTGAAGGGCACTGGGAGGAGTAAGAAAAGTTAGAAAAGAACTATGGCACCAAAGCCAAACAGAGAAAGTCAAGGAGGGAGTGGTTCACTGTGTCAGACTCTGCAGGAGTCTTTCCTTAAGTCTATCAGTCAAGAAAGGTAACAGAAAACGTGGCAGGTATTTGAAGCTAGAAGGCATGGAATTCATTGAATTAGCTCCTTACAAAATCATGGGAAGGACTGAAGAAATAGATTTTAGACTGTTTTCCAATCGGTACAGAACTGGGTCATGTATCTTCACTTTGGGACGCAGACTGTTGACAAATCTGCCATCTGGAGAAGCTCTGGTTTATCATGGCAAGGGGAAGGGAACAAGGCCATAGGAAGCACTGTTTCCTAAAACTGTCCAGTAGTGACATATGTCACCTACACTCATATTTTATTAGACAAAACAAGTCAAATGGTGACCCTGACCTTCAGGAAGCAGAAGGATGCTATCCTACCATGCACTGTGTAGGAGGGGAACTGTAGTAGTGGTGGGCAAGCCTAATGACTCCCACGGGCAAATTATTTAATTTTCCATACCTTCTTGTATTCATCAGTAATAATTCTACTGTGCTTATCTCTTATGGTTAGTTAAATGAAGCAATGTCAAAAGATTCTATAAACAGATCGATTTATAATAAACCCCAAATAACTTTTAGGCATTATTTTGTTGCTCTATTCTTTTTCCTTCCCTCTTTCCCCTCTCCAGGCCCTCTCTTTCAGCCCTGGGCTTGCTCTGTCCAGTCTGCATTTTGTTCTGGTCTGCCAGTGCACTCATTCTCCAAATGATGGCAGCCCTTCTCTCCATCCCCCACTCCACAAAGCCACTGCAAGGGAAGGGGGGAAAAAAGGAGAACAGAAAATTCCTCTTCTTCCTTCTCAAAATAAATCAGATTCCTCTCTTAAAAGATGAAGACTCAAGGAGATTTTAAAATTATTCCTGGAAACTGCCCTATACCCTTTATCTCCACTACTCAGTAACAATAGGCTGGTCCAAGAAGCATTGAGATATAATGTGGGGCCAATTGATTCCTCAGGCTCTGGGATCAGCTAAGGGGATTTCTCACTTTTAATCCATCTTCAATGGCTTCAACTGTGTATTTTCTGAGGCAGCGTCTCAAATAAGGAAGAATAGCTATGGACAATCTCTCTCATTGTGAGTTCTCTCTTTCTCTCTAAACTAGGGAATTGTATGTCTTCACAAACCCATTTCTGTCCTCTCCCTGAGGGCAACAGCTCCCATCACAGCTGTAGCCTGGATGGGGATGTATCCCCAGGAGAGCTGCCTGAGGCTCCTCACACCAGGAGAAATGCAGAGGAATTTACAAAGCCACACAAAGTCAGGGAAAACCATTCCCTGGAGGCTGAGACCCTCTTTGTCTATCTTTTCATACCCACCAGAGCTGAATCTTCAGTTCCATGACAGTCAGAGGCACCTGAGGTTGTCCTCTGATGACCTAAGGTTTTCCTGCTTCCTCTCAATTCCTGGGATCAAGATATCCTCCTGGGAATTCCTGACACTGATGAAAAACATCCAGCAACCTAACATCCCTTCTTGGTTCCGACTTTGCATTCATTAAGAAGGAGGGATGGTGATATTTTTCTTCACACTGTCGTCTCCATCAAAAATATATTATCTGGCAGTTTCTCTCCACTTTGAGACATTGGTCATAGTATAACTGTGTTCCTATCATTGCTGGAGTAAAATAAAGTTCTTCAATAATTAAAAAAATGCATTATCTGGGATGTCTGAACTCCTGATTTCCTATAGAATGCTTAGGAATGAATAAAGCGATTGGCTATAAGGTTGTCATCTGCCAACCCTGCCCACCCTCTTCTTACAAGCCTGAACACTCTACCAGTTTATCTCATGCAAGATATCTGGTTATAGCAAGCACCTAACGACAATATCCTAAAGTCCACTGGTTGACTAGTCAGTAAATTAAGCATTTACTATATCCCAAGCATGCCCTTGATGATGAGAATGTGGAATAGACATGATTAATGCAATACTTTGTTTTTCTGTCAAGAAATTTATTTCTATTGTAAAATAGTTCAAATAGTCAAAAAATATAGCAATTCAAATAATATTAAGCAGATATAAGCATCCGCATTTTGCCAGATTTTCTAAAGACTTAAATTGGTGAAAAAGAAAATGTTACCAAGAGAATTAAAGAGCTTTCTGCCAACAGTTTAATTTTCTTTTCTCCCTCTCTCCTTCCCTCTCTTCTCCATTTTATCCCCAAGGTAACTACTAGACTGCTTACCTGGTGGTCATGGATTACAAAATGTATGATTTTGATTTTTAAGATTATTTCAAAAATGGTATCACTTTACAAGCCCTCTTGGACATTACATCTTCCATTCAAAATTATGTTTTTAACATTTATCCAATTTGACATGCACAGTTAGTTCACTGTATTCTGCTAATTTGTTGTTATTTGTTGTTTTTAAAAGATTTTATTTATTTACTTATTTGACAGAGAGAAACACAGCGAGAGAGGGAACACAAGCAGGGGGAGTGGGAGAGGGAGAAGCAGGCTTCCCACTGAGAAGGGAGCATGGGGCAGGACTTGATCCAGAGACTCCAGGATCATGACCTGAGCCAAAGACAGATACTTAATGACTGAGCCACCCAGGCACCCCCAGTTTACTGTTATTTGTTGTATGAGTTTACCATAAACCATATTTTCTATTTTTGATGAATATTTACACATTCAAAAACTTTTTGCTATTAAGGATAGTGCTGCAGTGAACATTCTTGTACATGCCTCCTTGCTCATATGTGTAAGAATTTCCCCAGGGCAGTGTCCGTCAACCTTGTTTGGACAAGCACACACAGTTTGACTATACTTCATGTCATCATCCACAAGCCCAAGTGCACACACACATAAGCATATATATGCATCTAGCTGAAACAAAACTGCAGTACCATCTGAGGTATTTCTATTCTACTCTATTCTATTTGAAAGACTCACCCTTCCCCCTTTCATGCTGGGTGTTGCAAGAGGGAGTGCCCCTCTGTGGTTTCGGTTAATAAGCACGGAAACCAATCAGATCATGCTGGTGTTCAAATTTAAATGTCAGCCAATAAGAGTCCAAGTACCGTGAAAAGTCCCGAACTTGTTTGTGCCTGTCTATAAAAAGCTGTAAAATCTGCTGCACCAGGCCTCTTAGCGTCACCGGTAACGAGTGCGCGGAGGTCGGGTTTGAACTTGCAATTATCGCCCCTTGCTGTTTGGCTTTGACTCTGGACTCTGGTGGTCGTCTTTGGGGGGCCTCAGAACTTGGGCATTTCATCTGGGGGCTCGTCCGGGATAGCCCCCCCAGACTCATCAGACGCCTAGTCAACAGGTCGCTGAAAACCAATCGGTAAGTGAGCCGGCTCTGTCTCTGTGTTGTCTGTCATCTCTCGGATCCGAGTTCTGCATCTGTTTTCTGAGGTCTGAATCTGAAACTGGCAAATGGTCCTGGCGGTGCGCTATAGGGCCACCAGTGGGGCCGGTAGGAGACGTCCTCTGGACTCCATCTGGGGCTGTTTGCCCAGCCCATCTGGTTAGCCCTGAGTTGGCTAAGGCGTGCCTGTGAATTGTGTTTCTGTGTTCTGTGTTCCCTGTGCCTGCGAATTGTGTTACCTTCCTATTTCACTTTCAGATTCACCGTGGCCAGTGAAGGAGAAAAATTCCTGCTGCCGCCATCGGAGGCCAAAACTCCCGGCCCCCACTTCTAGCTCCCCGAAGGTTACTTTTCATCCCTTTGGGCTGAATGTGTCCTTGTTAATCATCTTAACTGTGTCTTAGTGTGGATTAAAAGGGGGTTCGAGTCCCTACCTATGGGGGTTCAAGTCCCCTAGCTGCGGGGGTTTGAGTCCCCTAGGTGCAGGAGTTCAAGGTCCCTAGCTGCAGGGGTTTGAGTCCCCTACCTGCGGGCGTTCAAGTCCCACAGCCTAGGCAGTTAAAGGGGGCCTGATCACCCCCCATTAGTCAAGGGCACGTGGGGGGTGTCCAACCTGTCTGAATGTGAAGAGTGCCTGAGTATGTGAGTGTGTCTGTATGGCTCCACTGCTTCAGCTACGGAGTCTGATTGGGCTGCACCCTGAGTCTCACGGGGCGTCATATGGCATAACAGTCATTTACCCACACGGGATTAACCTGGTCTGGGGTTTATACGGATAGACCTTAGCTAAGACGCCCCGAAGTTCCTACCAGGGACGTGAGCAGGACAGCATCTGAGGGTGCCCCACCCTTTGTCTGTGACACCGTCACAATGGGAGGGAAGCCCGGTGAACCCACTGACCCAGATTATGCACTTCTGGCCAGAGAGGCAGCAGCACTCTGAGCTGTCAGGTGCTGCCCTGCTGCCGCGGAGTTCACTGACTGGTGGGAAGCTGCGCCTGGGGGCCCAGAGGCTGGCGGGAGTGAGACACCCTGTGCGGCTGTTGGAGCCTGAGCCAGAGAGCTCCTGGGGCCCCAGTGGCTCTGCCCAGCATGAGCAGGAGGCTCGGTGGGCGGCCCAACGTGGAAAACTAAATTCTGGTGTAACACTTTACAATAGGTTACTCCTTATCCTTAGTCTTGACTGGAGATTAAGGTTTATGGAGAGTGCAAAATTCTGCTGATTGTGACTAAGACTGATGGGAAAAAAAAAAGAGAAACAACTCTGGATGTGGAAAAGTAGGAGATTAGTAAAAAAGGGGATAAAAAAATGGGAATGCCTTTTTGTTGAAGGTAAAAGAAGGTAGTTTTGTCCTAAGTGAGAAGATTGTTTGGAAAGAAATGGCGTGGGACAAAATCCGAATGCAAAGGAAAGTTGTATGAAAGTTTGTGGAGGGAAAACTTTGGAATAGAATTTTAAATGTGGTTGGCATGGACCAAAATTGAAATGAATGGGTTTTAAAGCATGAGATTGAAACTCTGCTCTCTCTTTGTTCAAAGGGCAAGGTTTTCTTCCATTGTTGGTCTGCTCTTGATAAGAAAATGTAAATAGGGTTTCTCTTTGCCTGTGCGGAGAAACCAGTTTCTGTGATTTACATTTAAAACTCTAAGGTTTTACCATATTTCCTGAGATTTAAATCATAAATGAAGTCATCTTAATTTATTAGGCCTTTTATTTGGCTTACTAAGTAGCTTGGGTAGTACTGTTAAACAAATGAGAAGTTTTGGGTTACATTTAAATGAGTGCTATAACTATTCTGGAAGTAATGTATCCTACCTAAAGTTTTAATGTACCAGTACAAGATCATCATTAAGTGTTCTGACTATTGAAATGTTGTGTGTCAGGATAACTAAGCTTCCTTATCAGTCCAATTGTGGTAACTCTCAAATCGGATCATTGGCAATGTCTGTTTCTGAGTTTTTACAATTGTGATTGTCTTTCAGAACAAGTTTCATCTGCAAGGAGATTCATGTAAAGGTAGGGAGAGTCTCCATTTCTACCACCAGGCTCTGTTGGGGGGACTCCGGGCCGCTCCAAGGAGGCCCATAAGTTTATCCAAGATTAGTATGGTGACTCAAAGTAAGGATGAGTCCCCACGGGCTTTTATGGAAAGGCTTATTGAAGCCTATAAAATGTACAGCCCGATTGACCCCAAGGCACCCGAAAACCAGAGAGCAATTAACCTGGCCTTTACTAGCCAGTCAGCCTCAGACAGAAGAAAAACTTGGCTGAATTAGTAAGCATAGCAGAAGAGATAGTCAACAACAGGGGGATAAAAGGCAGACTAGAAAAATAGTTAAGGTTTTGGCATTGCATCATGTGGGAAGAGGCAGATAGGAGATGGTCAATGGAAGGAGAAGCTTAAACGCGGAGAAGGCAAAAGCTAAGACTTAGATTCAGATCAGTGTACTTACTGCAAGGAGAAAGGACACTGGGCCAGTGAATGCCCTAAGAAGAAAACGGCAATGCTGGCCACCAAAGACTGAAGGGGCCATGGTTTGGAACCCCTCCCCGAACCTCGGGTTAAAGTTAAGGTAAAAAAGAAATCAATTGACTTTTTAACGAACTCAGGAGCCCAATTTTCACTGTTGCTAAGGCCTATGGAAAAATTATCTGGAGAGGAAACCTGGGTACAAGGGGCAAATGGCACAAAAAGACTTTGAGGCAACCCACTGTGCAGATGCTTGTGGCAGCAGCGGATGAATACCTCCTTTACGAGCCAGTCTCAAAACTGGAAGAGACAGAAAAGGCTTTTCCAAGCCCTGCAGGTTGAGTTTCCCAAAATCTGGGCAGAGGAAAAGTCTCCTGGCTTGGCCGAGGGACGGCCTCCAGTACTGGTACAGTAAAAAGTGACCACTATGACTGTTCATGTCCAGAAGTACCCCCTCCCCTGGGGAGCAAAACAAGGGATCAGAAGATATCCATCCAACTGTGCCTAACCCCTATACCCTACTCTCCCTCCTGGGCCCCAAGGGAACTGTGTCTACCGTCCTAGATCTCCAGGATGTGTTTTCTGCATACCTCTGCCAAGGGAGTCTCAGCCCCTCTTTACTTTTGAGCGGTCTGACCCACAGGAAGGATTCCAGGGCCAGCTCATCTGGACAGTTGTTACTACGGCCCTCCTGGTCAAGGACAAAGGCCCGAGTAACCAGGTGTCAGACCCTTCTCTTCAAGGAACCGAAAGTGACTTTCCGGCCCCCGGAGGTGCTACAGAAAGGAGCAACTACATAGCGGATGGGAAAAGGTATGCCGAGGCTGTGATGGTCTCTCCTGAGCAGGAACTCTAAAAGGCAGCCCTGCCCCGGGAACCTACGTGCAAAAAGCGGAGTTGATCGCGCTTACCAGGGCACTGCAGATGGCCAAGGGTAAGACCGCCAACATCTACATGGACAGCAGGTATGCCTTTGCTACTCTCCATATACTTGGGACTCTCTATAAGAAAGGGGATTGGGCTAAAACCAGGACAGGAAAAATAGTTCTTCCTCCAGGACTGGGGGAAAAGCTAGTAAGCCAAATCCATCAGAGCACTCATTTAAGGACGTGCAAGCTTGAGGAACTTGTGTGTAAACAGTTCCAGTTCTCCAAGATAGGACGTATGGCTCAGAATGTGGTAAATAGATGTGCTCAATGTCAGGCAAAGACTGCAGGGGGAACCAGGATGGGAAGAAAAAGAAAGCAGAGTAGGGAATCAGACGTTTATTGGAAAGATTTTACGAAAATGAAACAGGGAAAATGCAGACACAAGTACATGTTAGTTTTTATGGATACTTTTTCAGGCTGGGTAGAGGCCTTCTCCACCAAACATGAAATGGCAGGGATAATAGCCAAAAAGCTGCTAGAGGAAATAATTCCTAGGTTTGGGTTGCCTCTGGTGATAGGTCAGATAACGGCCCTGCATTTGTGAGTTGTCTCACAAGCATTGGCCAAGGCCGTGGGCACAAATTGGAAATTATACCTGCTCCAGAGTTCTGGACAAGTAAAAATAAACCGGACTCTTAAAGAGACTTTGACAAAGTTAATTCTAATTGAAACTGGTGGTGGATGAGTGGATCTCCTTCCCTTCGCCCTCCTTAGGGCATGGAGCACACCCTATGTAAATTTAGTCTGAGTGTGCCACCACCAGGTGGGAAATCTAGAACCTCTCTGAAAAGGGCTATTACTGTCATCCTGACCACCCCGATGGCAGTGAAAGTAGAAGGCATCAGGACCTAGATTCACGTGTGCCACAACAAAGAAGCTGAGGATGAGGACGCCCCCCCCCCAGAGATGGACGCCACCGCCGATGAACCCTGCCGACCATGGACTAAAGCTAAAACTCAAAAGACAATAACTTTGTTGTTACTTTTATTGTTGCCTAATGATATGGGAGCTTCTGAGTCACGTTATATGTTTAAAAGTGACTAGGAGCATTTTTCTATCTGTGTGCAATTGGTTCTGATTGTCAATCCTTTCTTCTACCTTTTCCTGGGTAATTGAAATTGGTCATGGCAGATTTTAACAGTTTTTTGGCTGCTACTAAGTTTGGAGCATAGATCTAGGAAAGGTGCTGACAACTAAAAAGGGCTATGTGCTATTACAAACGTGACTCCTACCTGGGGTAATGAGGTCCTCCTCACAGTAGGGCCGTGCATCCTAAATAAAATGCTAGCTTTCATTAAAGACGGGGTCAATGCTGTTCAGCTAATGGTCCTCAGAACCCAATACCAACCGATCACTCAGGAAACCGACCCATAAGATCCAAGATTGGCTCCTCAGGCACAAGAGAAGGGGGGAATGAAAGACTCACCCTTCCCCCTTTCATGCTGGGTGTTGCAAGAGGGAATGCCCCTCTGTGGTTTCGGTTAATAAGCGCGGGAACCAATCAGATCATGCTGGTGTTCAAATTTAAATGTCAGCCAATAAGAGTCCAAGTACCGCGAAAAGTCCCGAACTTGTTTGTGCCTGTCTATAAAAAGCTGTAAAATCTGCTGCATGGGGCCTCTTAGCATCACCAGTAACAAGTGTGTGGAGGTCTGGATTCGAACTCACAATAAACAACCCTTGCTGTTTGGCTTTGACTCTGGACTCTGGTGGTCGTCTTTGGGGGGGTCTCGGAATTTGGGCATTTCATATTCTGTTCTGTTCTTTTCTATTTTCTATTATTATCGTTTTCTATTCTATTCCTTTCTAAATTCTGAGAGTGACATACTGAATTGACTCTATGACCCAACAATAAGTCAGGACCTAAGGTTTAAAAAACTGACGTGGGGTGCCTGGGTGGCTCAGTCGTTAAGCACTTACCTTCAGCTCAGGTCATGATCCCTGATCAAGTGAGGCATTGAGCTCTGCATTGGGCTCCCTACCCAGCAGGAAGTCTGCTTCTCCCTCTCACTCTCCTTGCTTGTGTTCCCTCTCTAGTTGTGTTTCTCTCTGTCAAATAAATAAATAAATAAACGACCTTTAAAAAAAAATAAAAAACATTGGCATGATGCAAATATCTGGGAGCAGGAATGCTTGGTCACAGGGTATGAGTGTCCTCAACTTTATTAGATATTGTCAAACTAACTTCTCAGTAGCAATATGTATTCAAATTTAGAGATATTAAAATATGGGAAAATGTGTGTTTTATGAGATACCTGAATTCTTTGTCCATTATATGAGTTTCCAATATTTTGTTTACTTGCCCTTTCACTGTCTTTACATGTATTTTTTTAAAAGAGAAGTTTTAAATTTTCGAGTAGACAAATGTACACATTTTTCTATGTGGTTTGTTTATTTATTAGGCTTTATAGTATTCCTACTTGATTTCATAATCTCCAACTTTTTCTGAACTTCTGAAGGTTTAATTTTTTCATTGTAGAGTTTTAATCCATTTGGGATTGATATTTTGTTACAATGTGACATAGAGATTAATGGAAATAAACCAATTATCAAAAAAAAAACCATCTTGAGCAATCCATCCTTTTCCTATTCATTTTTAATGTCATCTCAGTCACATACCAAAGTATTCAATATATGAGTTTGCTTCTACTTCTTTTTTTAGTTGATCTATTTATTTATCCCCAGACAAATATCACAGTTTTATTTAACAAAGTTTTAAAATCTCCTATCAAATTGTGTTCTCTTGATGGCTTATTTTCCTATAATCTTTTAGCATCAGCTTGTCTATTCTATGAAAAACCATGCTTAGACTGACTGGAATTACTTTGAATTTATAGAGCAATTTAGGGAGAATTGTCATAGTTTATTTTTATAGTCCATCAGTAGAATGCATCTCCTTATGCATTCAATTATTCTTTTAAGTCTTACAATAAAGTTTTTGCATATTCTGTTATTTTTACATTTTTATAAATGACATTTTACTTATTGCATTTTCAATCAGTTAATAAAGTTGAATAAAAATATATCTTTATCTGGCATATTTACTTAGTTATCTAATTAGTGTTAGTAGTCGGTCTATGTACTGTCTTGGATTTTCTATATAGCTAAGAATTATCTGCAAAAAAAGATAACTTACTGTGTTCATTCTGATTCCTAAACTTTATTTTCTACCTTAGAGTTGTCTTGTTGCTACCATCACAAATATTAAAAACACATCTTATACAAATGGACATACTGAACCCCATGGTATGATATACTGAGAAGAACACAACAAAGTACTGGGGACAATTATGTCTAAACAAGGAAATGTAACATAGAAACCTCTTTAGGGAACTAGACCAAGAAAAGTATATTATGGCAAAATTTGTATAAGGTCTTTTAGTTGATAGCATTGATTGTACTGATGTCAATTTCCTGGTTTGATAATTATACTATGGGTCGTATAGTATGTTAATATTGGGGAATACTGGGTGAGAGATAAATTCTCTTTTTACAAATTTTCTGGAAGCTTAGAATTCATTGAAAGTAAAAAAGTTAAAAAATCCTGTCTGTAAATTGTTGTCTTTGTGTTATTTGAGATTTTGCAAAAATACCTTTAATATTTGATAAATAAAGTGTGTTTTTGCTGTAAGTGTTTGTTAGGTAGATTTTCTTCATCTGTTTAAGGATTTCCTTCTTAGTCATAGTTAACTAAGTGTGTGTGTGTGTGTGTGTTTGTGTGTAATAACATTTGAATGTTGAATTTCATCTGATACTTTTTCTACATCAACTGAGATAATCGAGTACTTTGTTTTCCCCTTTTTCCTCTTGAAATGTGTTTACTACATATTTTGACCTTACTACATTTGCTAATATCAATACATCCTTATCTTTCTGAGGTAAATTCTCCTTTGTCATATGCATTTCTTTTAAAATGTTAGTTTTTTAGAGAAGTTTTTGATTAATAGCAAAAATGAGAGAAACGTACAGAGGTTTTTACATACCTCTGCACACATACATAGTCCTGACATTATCAACATCCTCCATCATAGTGTTTTTATAACATTGACACAATGTTATCATCCAAAGTCCGTAGCTTACATTAGGGTTCACTCTTAGTGTTGTGTATTCTATAATTTAGGACAAATGTATAATGGCATGTACCCATCCAATAATTTCACTGCCCTGAAAACCTTCTATTCACTTCTTGCCCTGCTCTTGCTTTTTACGTTCGTTTGTTGTTAGTTCTGGTGTGCTAATGTGTCATTCATTGTTTTTATACGTACCTATGTTGACAGATTACTAGTGACTTTGTAAAATTTCAACTGCCTTGTGGTCCATGGTCTTATTCGTTTTTTTCCCCAGAGCTTCATTTTACTTTTTTGATTTACTTACGGTTTTTGTATTGCTTGTGACTCATTCTGTTATTTTTTCATTCATTCATTCATTCATTCATTCATTCATTCAGTTTAGCTTTCTCTCACCTTCCTTCTTGGTGAGGTAGAATTCTAGAAAACTGTAATTTTTCCCTGTAACGTGGAAAATATTACTCTTCCAGCCTTTACTTTTACTGGTAAGAAATTTTGTCACCAGTCCCATTGCTCTTCCTTTATAGGTAATCTGTCCTTTTTGTTAAATTGGTGTGTTTGTTTGTTTAGGATTTTTTTCTATGTCTGATAGTCCAAAGTCTACTGAACATCTGCAATGCTCAGGGATGAATCTGAGGGTCATAATTTTTCCAAATTCTAGAAAATTATTGGTCATTATCCTTTCTTTTTAGCAGTTTTTTTTTTATTGTTACTTAAATTTTTTTTTCCAGTGTTCCAAGATTCATTCCCCATTCCCCACACCTAGTGCTCCATGCTTTAGGTGTCCCCAGTACCCACCACCAGGCTCTCCCATCCTTCCACCCTCCTCCCTCCAAGTCCCTCAGTCTGTCTCTGTGTCCAAAGTCTCTGTTGTTTCATTTCTCTCCCTGGATTACCCTAGTTCCCATTTACTTTCCTTCTCCCACTGTCCTCCAGGTTACCTTTAAAACATTGCCTCACATACATTAATTTTCTTTTCTTCCCCAGAATAATTTTTTAAAGATTTTATTTATTTATTTGACAGAGAGAAACATAGCTAGAGAAGGAACACAAGCTGAGAGACTGAAAGAGGGAGAAGCAGACTTCCTGCTGAGCAGGAAGCCTGATGTGGGGCTCAATTCCGGGTCTCCAGGATCATGACCTGAGCCGAAAGCAGTCGCTCAACCAACTGAGCCACCCAGGAGCCCCCTTCCCTAGAATAATTTGCATATAATTGGATTTTCTTCTTCAGTCCTTCATGCTCCTTTCTCAGTCTTCACCATACTATTTTTATATTTCGATCTGTTTGAGATTCTTTCTGAGCACTTGCACCAGATTCATCTTCCAACGAACTGATATTCCCCCCTTTAGTTATGTTTAATCTATTGTTAAACCAATTTATTAAGTTTGTTAACTTAATAACTATATATATTTATGTCTAGGGTGCCATTTATTTTCTCTTTTCTAAGTCCACATTATCCTTCCTCCCATATTTCATTTTTTTCCTGTTTCTTTTTTTATGCCTTAAAAACTTCAGTACTATTTTCATAATTTTAAACCCTTGAGATGTGTTTTGTTATTTCTAATTCTTGTCCCTTATTGTTGTGCTTACTATTTCTTCTTTGTGGTAGATCATTTCCTTGTGTGCTCTGTCATTTTTTTCTATAAGCTAATCTTTAGGTGTGTATTTGTGTGTATATTTTTGTTGGGAGTCCCATGTGCCTCGAATGGAGGAGATTTTTCTAATGAGATATTTTATATGTGCTTTGATGTTGGCACTATAGATATTTTAATATTCTGGACCGAATTTCATGTTAATGGCTTTGTTAGTGGGTTAAAGTGTGCTCCCTCCCCAAAATTATTTGTTTAAATCATAGCTCTTAATATCTATCAGTGCATCTTATTTGGAAAGAGGATCTTGGTAGGTATAATCAAATGAAGATGAGGTATGTTGGATCAGGGTGGACCCTAAGTCCAATGACGAATATGTTTATAAGAGAAAGCAGAGGGAGATTTTGATCCAGAGACCCACAGAGACTTAGGAAAGAAGGCCTTGTGACATTGGAGACTGGGATGAGAGTGATGCAGCCACAAATTGAAGACCACCAGGGATTTCCAGCCACCGAGCCAGGTGAGAAGCCTGGTACAGACTCTCCCTCAGAGCCTCCAGAAAAAGCCAATACTGTCAGCACTTTGGTTTTGGACTTCTGGCATCCAGAACTGTGACAGAAAGAATTTTGTGTTGTTGTTGTTGTTGTTGTTATTATTATTATTATTATTATCATTATTATTTAATGTATGTTATTTTAAGCCACTCAGTTTTTGTATGGTCCTGACTTGGGATTTTCTGGGAGGATATTAAACTTCCAGTTTTTAGTGTTTGAAGATTTTACCTGGGTTAGATGCCTCCTGGCATCAGCTTAGACACTCACTGCTTTGACTTTAAAATACCATCTTACTCCTGGCACTTGAGGGATTCCTTTTTTTCCTATGAATGAATTCTATACCATAATAATTTAGTTTTAAGTATTTTATTTAGTAAAAAAACATGTATCTAAAAGGAGAGATAACTGTCTCCCATATTACAGGCATGGAAAAGAAATCCCAATAGAGTGCTATTAAGGGAGAGTAAAATGCCTAATGGATACCAAGAGGTAGAGAGATGTGGAAAGTAGGAAGTGTGAAGGGATGCCACGCATCCCCCAAAGTCTACCACACCTTCAATTATTCACATATGTGAGAAAGCACAAGCTCCTCCATGTAACCTGCAAGACCTTGCCTGCATTTCCTGCCTCACCTCTCACTACCTCCTCCCTCCCAGAATCTGAGCACAGGCACAGACATGTCTTCCATTTCCTCAAATGTACTAATATGTCATTAAACATGCTTATCTCACATGTGAATTTCTTCTGAAAACATGCTTAGTTCCTCTCTGGCATCCAAGTCCTACCTAACCTTCATGATTTCTCCAAGATGAAAAATGCCCACCAGCTACTGATTTAAAAAATGGACAAAAGAGAAACAAGACTAATACCAGGACCAGATAGGGCATGATGTGGTCTGAATGAAGGTTTGTGGATGGAGAGAAACAGATGGCACTTGTATGGGAAAAGTCATTGACTTCCTATTATTAAACAAGTAGCATTATCCAGTCAGCAGATACCTTGTACATATTTTGTCTTTATCTTTCTTAACAGATCAGAAATCCTTTAGGTCAAGAATGTAATAGAAACCCATGTTTCATTCCACATAAAGCCTATTCCAGGACTTTGTAATAATGCAATAAACACTTTTTGAGTGAGGGGATAAAGTTATAAGTTCATGAACATATATTCCTGAAAACATATTTGCCCCCATATTCTAGTATATATGGTCTGCCCATCAATCAATTTATCTCATTTTGGTTTTTATTTGGGGAGGAGTGGTATATTGTGTTGTTTTGAGAACGGCCAGTGGAATTCATTATACAATTCCATAGTTATGTCTCTCATTACAATTTTTTATTTTCTACCCTCATTTTGTCTTGTGAAACCTCAGAGAAAGGGCTTTGCTCATTCTATGTAACCACGAAGGGTATAGCATATTTTTGGCCCTCATTAAATGTTAACATCAACAAGAGCATCATGAAGAACGATTACTCAAGAGGAAAGTAAACAGAAAGCAAGAGTTGGCAAGCACCAAATGGATACTCCCACTTCTTTCCCCAAACTCATGATGATAGGAGGTACTTATTTTTCAGCATCTTTAACTCTTTCATTTCTGGTGACAAATACAGAGCTGACCAGATTGCAAAAATAATTTTTCTAAAGAATTTATCAGGAATTCAAATTATTTTTTTTACTGCAACAGCAATTCCAAGCGTAAAACAACATTTATTCTTTTGAAACCTCCAAGGTCAGCAGCATCCATATTGGTAGGAATAGTACATACAGCACTCGTTTTCCATTTTCCCCAAATGAAAGTGCTCCAATGTGAGAGGAACTCTCTGGTGCCAAAGGACTGTGCTGTTTCACTCCTGTCTATAGCAAAACCAGGGAATTATATTTAAAAAAGGCAGGATCCAGCTACCAAACACCTTGTCTTCATCAACAGTTCTGGCTGGATCAGCTGCTTTCTGATTCTAATTAAGTCTTTCCAAAAAAAGTTATATGTCAGCAGAAGTGAGAGAAATAAAGGAAACATTTTTACTTGGCAACAGTGAAACTTTTCGTTCGCCAAAAAATATGTGAATGAAGTAAGCTTTTAAAGGCTTATGGTTTCTTTGTCAATATAAATTAAAATTGGAACTATTTTCTGCCATCCTCATAAGATCTCATCAATCATCAGTGTTCTTCATCTCTCTGCATCCTACCTCAATTCCAGTGAGGGAAGATAGCTGGCAAGCTCTGGGGCTTAGTTAGGGCAAGCCACATTTTTAGTAAAAAAACAGGACTATTGCTAAAGGAAGTTTGAAGTGCTAGCTGCAGGTTTATTTTTTAAATGTGCAAAAGGAAAAAAAAGATGTTTTTGAGAAGAGAGGGAAAAAGAAAAGAAAAAAGAAAATCTTTGGAATCTTCAAAGTTGGTGTTTGTTGGCTTCACAGCTCCATATCAGGACCAAAGCTCCAGAGACAGGGAAATGAGAGGAATGACTTAAATATTATCCTCACATCTACATCCTCTAGTCTGAATGGTATATACATTACCCAGGCAGAGAAGTATGTGTTTTCTGAGGATAAATATCAAAAACTATTTACCAGGTAGAATTTTCACTCTAAGTCACAAAATATTTCCCCTCCCAAATATCTCCTTAGACTATAATATTATTAACCTGTTTTTGTATTATGTAAAAATATTATAGACTGAAGCCTTGACTGTCCTCCTTATTTTTTAAAAAGAAAAAGAAATTAAAAGTCTTTTCCATTTGGATCATTTCAACATTAAGCTCTAAAGCCATCAAATCATGAAACTCAGAACATCGTAAGAAATTATTGAAGACCGGGGCATCTGGGTGGCTCAGTTGGTTAGGCGACTGCCTTCGGCTCAGATCATGATCCCGGAGACCTGGGATCAAGTCCCATATCGGGCTCCCTGCTCGGCGGGAAGGCTGCTTCTCCTTCTCTCACTCCCCCTGCTTGTGTTCCCTCTTTGGCTGTGTTTCTGTCAAATAAATAAAAATCTTAAAAAAAAAAAAAATTATCGAAGACCTAGACCAGGAGTCATAAGCTGAGATGTCTACAGATCTTAAATGAATGCCACAGGTCCAGTGCAAACTATGTGAAATGGTGAGTTCTATGGTGAGGTATATAGCTGAATTCTTATCTTAGGAGATTTTTTACAGTTGTCAAATAAGTAAAAGAAATATTTTAGAAAGCATATTGAAGACCAAGAAAGACTTCTCTGCAAAGTATATGGGTTTTAATTTATAACCTCTGATCTGATAAAAGAGTTGCAGAATTTCTAACCATTTTAAGATTTCCAACCAGAAAGGTCATTCTCTTAGAAAGATTGGATAGAAAACTCTGATGACAACCTGGCTTTCACGGCCACATTTTCTCATCTTTACAGCTTATGTATGCTCTAATGATGATGTACCAACCAAAAGAAGAGATTTTCTTTATTTCTCTGGCTTAAATAAAATCTCATGCTGCAAAAACCCTTCCCTACTGAGAAATCCACAAGTGTCTTCTATACTAAAAAGAAATGATTATATCCTAATAACAATGTAGCTACTCCATAAGAAATCAAAATCTAGAGCCCAGAGTTCACATTTGAGTTTGACAGGCAACATTGCAAGCAGCAGTGACTTCCTCTGGTGTACATATGTCAACCAATGGTATAACATTGAAGAATTAATGATGTGTAGTTGGTGGAAAGATGATTGACTATGAATAGGAAAGACATGAGTTCAAATTCTGACTCTGCCTACTATATGACAAACTTGATCTTTGAAAATTTTGAGTTTAGGAACATAATCCCCAAATGTGGAGTCTAAAATAGTTAAATGTCTTACATATGGGTTGGTCCTTGTCTGGAGACAGATTTTGTCTGTAGAATGGCAGGGCATTTGGAATCTGAGCTGGTAAAATCCTAGAAATGAGGTGGGGGCTGTTATAAGCTCCCTAGCAAGAATTTAGCAGGAACATCATTTCCCTAGTTTTTGTAACAGTTTCTGATAATGTTGTTTCTTATAAATACAGTTGCATAAAGTCCCATTTAAAGAGCTGGCTTTGTTATGATCTAAGTCTTCACTCTTCATATTCAAATAAATATTTCCTTTGATCTCATTTTGTTTGTATATTAGTTAATTGACAACTCAAATTAGAGGTCACACCCTGTTTCTAAGGAAGAAGTATAATTTAATTTTCTTCCTGGAAAAGGGAAAATAAAGAAATTTTTGGCATAGACAAGCAGGCCATGGTATAACTTTCATTTGAACCTCCAAACCTAGTCTTTAATATTTTCCATATTATTTACTGCCCTAAGAGGCTGAACTGTATGGAATCACAGGACCTTCAGCTTCCATTTTGGTTCTACTATTGGGAGGTAGTTCAGAGAGTGGGAGGGATGAGAGGCAGAGGTTGGCAGGGCTTGGCCTCGTGCTTCTGATAGAATCCTTACAAACTGTCACGTTGATTTTTCCTATTTAGCTCTTATTCCAAGCTCCTTTTCTTTTCCCTTCAGGTCTGGAAGTGCAGCAACCCTTTTGCTTCCCTAAACCTTTCCTCTATCTTTGTACCTTGATCTGTCCAGAGAATGGCCCCTGAGAATCAGGGAGTGTGTGAAGATCAAGACGGAGATGTGTGGGCATGAAGTTTGTTACAAAGTGCTATTAGGATCAAAACCCATGGAAAGGAAGAACAGGAAGCAAGAAAGGACAGAGGAAGAGATTGGGCCAACCTCAAGCAACTAGGAGCTCTGAAGCTGGGATGGACCTTCAGAGTTGCCTTGTTGAGGTAGAGGGAAAAGGACTTTTGTCTCTATGCTGAGAAATTACAGGGTACAGATGGCCCCAACAAAGGAGCATGAAGCTGGGTGATGTGACTATCTTCAGCCCATAGGAAATGGGTCCTGCCAACCTGACAAGAAACTTGAGCAAGGCAGTGCAGCACTCATGACAATCCTTTCTTTGTTTTTCTTGGATCAACCTATTTTTATATAATATGGAGAAACTATTCCAGGATACCAGTTGACTTCTTTTCCTGGGTAAGGCTTACAAGAAGAAAGGTAATGGATAATAAATCTTTGTTTCAGCTGGTCTCAAGGTTACACTGTGTCTTATTATATTCTTCCTTTATTTTGCATTTTAAATTTCCCTCTCCCTTGATTAGCACTTTGGCTGGTCTGGTTGGCTGGTTGGGTGACCTAGATTTTCATTCCTGAGGATGTCAAGCACCTCATCACCATGACTTTATCAGGTTGTGACTTTTGCAATTGTCCATTTATCATCAAAATTAGGAAAGAGGACTTTAAGTGACACCCAACTAATTTGTTTAGGTACTACACATAATTCCCTTCTACTTCCATTGGGTAAAAACAGTCTCAACTCCTTCTGAAGATCAGTTTCATCTCCTGATTGGGTAGAGATTCCTCTTTGTAAATGCAGGTCTCTTGGTATGAGAAGCCTAATGTTTCCTGATGGCAGCCTTAGCTTAATATTCAGTTGCATGCTTATTGTATTCCCTGCTGAAAACATGTCTCCTTTGGGCACCAGGACCTCTAAACCCACAGAGCCTAGGCACAAATTCTGCAATGGTGTTAATTATATTGATGGGAAGCGAAGTTATTACTGCTTCCATCCCTTGGTTCTCAGACACATATTTTACCTGTTGGGGACACAACACCATAAAATAGCTTTTTATTTCATGTACATATTACATCTGGGAGGATGGTACTCTATCCTTGCAAGGTAATGTCCCCAGGCTGGCACATCAACTATGCCATCAACAAGACATTCCATCATGCTGTTAGTCTGGCAACTTCTGGATAGTGCAGTATGTGATGAGACCCAGGGAGTACATGATTACTTGCCCACCCATTCACCTACTTTCTTGTGAAGTGATTCACTTGTTTTGATGGAATGTTATGTGAGATGCCATGTTAATGGATCAGTCACTCTTAGCTTTCGAACAGTTGTGTCAGCTGAGGCTCTATAGGTAGGAAAAGTAAAGTCAAACCAGATATATGAATCAATTCCCATAAAAATTCCCACTGCTCTTTCCAGCTAGCTGATATCTACTGTAGCCAACTTTCTACCAAGTGGCTAATTGATCTCAAAATAAAATGCCATATGAGGGAAGAGTGTGTGGGGGGAGGGAATGTCATCATCACTTTCTGTTACAAGTAGGTGGGACATTTGTCAGTACCAGTGGCTAGATTAGCACTGGGAGTGGCAGCTCATGTTGTTGGACCCATGCATAGGCTCATTCCTGCCACCAGAGCTATTCCACTCATATACTGTTGAGTACTGACATCTGATGATAGAGGCTGGCTGTTGTCAACTGGTCAAGTTGTTCTGTCCTGACTGCTTGTTGGTTTAGGGGTGGATTTTTTTTTTTTTTTTTTTTTTTGGAGTGGGTGCTCTCAGATGACCATTACCATAGGATACAAAGAACTCTGCAGAATTCTGCACTTCCTTCTCACTTCTGTTAAGTCCATACATAGCTCTCTGATCCAGACTCTCTTAATCTGATCTTTCCATCTGTCTTGACCAACTAGCTATGTCATTTGTTTGTCCATGATTTTGCATATATTCTCATCTGGAGAGGAGACAGAGAGGAATGGAAAAAAGAGAAAGAACAATTGAAACATTGATTGCTCATTTCATGGAAACACTTGAGCAATCAGGGTGCTATGTCAGGTATTACATATTCCCATATAGTTTAAGCATCTGAAGACTCTAAAGACAAATACTTTTTCATACTTGAAATATTCAGCAGGACAAATAATGCTGGTATTCAAGTTACTTCAAACATGAATTATTTGACACATCCATAAATCATCTTTTCTGAAATGTCTAGCAAATTAAAAACAGGCAGATAAAAACAGCTTTTGGAATGAGGTAATTCCAAATAAATTTACATAAATTCAAGAAAGAAAGAATGCTTCCTCCTCTGTGAAATGTTAAAGCAGAGAGGATGAGGAAGAGGAGGAGGGGCCCAGAAACATGCAGAACTTCCACTCACATTCAACCCATCACAGCCTCCCTCTGCAGCTCACATTAAAAGTGAGCAGGACACAGGGGACTGCCACTTCCTTCCCAGGTCCAAACATTTTGAGCAGCTCAGGCTTTTCTCCATAATGCTTCTCCTGGTATTTTCAGCCCTCTTCCCCATACCCAATATCAATTACAGCTTAGCTCTAATTGGTATCCAAGACTTTATCCTCATTAGAAAGTAAACATTCTATAAAAAGAGAATAAAACTTTAGTGTCCTTTTTGTCATTTATTACTCATATTCTTAACTTTTGGTTGAAAGTCTCATAAAATGCTGGGTTCTAGACATATGTGGATAAGCAACACAACCTGTGTGGGTCCAAATATAACAACATATCATGCACATGATAAAAGAAATAAAGGGGATTATAGAAGCAAATATCAGGACACATTATCCAGTCTGAGAAGAGTATAGGGATGGGGTCAGAGACTTGACATTGAAGCAAGACCTGAAGGGTACTTAAGAGTAAGACCAGAAGAAGGAGAGGGCTGGAGAGGCAGCAAGAACAGGTAATAAATAAAAGATTGGAGTCTATCCCAAGGCCAGTAGGAAGCCACTGATGGGTTTCAAGCATTTTTCTTTCTTCTTTCCCACTTCGCCCTCCTTTAATCAGAAATTTCTCTCCCCCCTTTCTGCTTGCTTGCTTTCTCTTCGCCCTCCCCCTCTCACTCTTCTTCTTGGTATTTTTTGAAAAACAGCTCTTACTGTCCCACTGAAAATAGAAGAAATGCAGATGTAAGATCAGAGTTATGATTCTTTTGTATATATATATTTTTTTTATCCTCAACATCTAGTCATGGATCTCATTTCAGATTTCATTTCAAATTGAATCGACTTGGAGCCTAATTCCTACATGATAGCAGAGAATAGATACTTTTCATTCAAAAGGTCCATCAAATTGAAAATCCATTTTCATGTAGAATACAAGTCTAAGATAACAAACAAACAATAGCAAGAATTACATAAACACTATGGTCGATTTACACTGGGCCTAGAAAACTCATAAGATCCTTTAGTTTTGGAGTGTTCCAGGATTCAGGCCTGGATTTTCTTCCCTTCAATACCTTCACTCATATTTCTGATTCAGTATCACGGTTTTAACAGCTTTAAATACCATCTACACTTTGACAACTCTTAAGTTTCTATCTTCAACTCCAATCTGTTCAACTTCAGATTTGTATATTAAATTCCCTAATTGATATCTTCACATGACATCTAATAAATGTTTCAAGCATAGCACATATAAAACCAAATTATCTTCCCCCAGATTCTATCCCACCTGAGCTCTGCTCCATTTTTCTTATTAGAAGGTAGAAGAGAGAGAGTAATGTATTCCCCAAATTGAGAAGGCATTTTGAGATCAGAAAATGAAATAGGCCATTCCATACAGTTGGCACAGAGTTTTATCCAGGGTAACTTACTGACATAGGAGGATCTGATGGAGGGCAATCCATGGCAGCTGCATTAATTATTCCCTACAAAATCCGGACCTTAGTCCACAAATTTTACAGAGAGAGGGGACCTGCAGAAGGGCATTATAGTGAGATTAAAGGGTTCATACACACCTCAAAGGGCAGCTTGCATGCATCTAAATGCCCATTAACCTTCAGTTATATCTTGTGGCATAACCGATGTGTCAGGAAAGGAAAAGACCCTGTTATCTCTAACAGACTCATGGGAGGCCAAAACAAGTCTCCCCTCTTCCTGGCCTTGGCAGGCATTTTTAAGTATGTATATTAAGGTCCAAGAGACCCAGAACACATAGTCCCAAGAGAGGTCACTGAGCAACCATGAACAAGACAGAGGGCCAAAATGGAGTCAGTATTGTTAGCACTCCTACAGTAACCATCTAGTTCTTTAGGAAAAAAACTCTCTCTCCACATCCCACATTTAGTCCTTCCCAAAGTCTGTTGTCGCCACATTCAGGAAATATCCAGATTCTGACTACTTCCCACCATCTCCAATGCTGCTACCCTGGTTTAAACGACCATCATATCTCACCTGGATTCCCAAGTCAACTTTCTAATGTATCCGCTTGTTTTTAACCTGAACCTTACAGTCCATGTTCAACAGAGAAGTTCCTTTTAAAACAGAAGTCATACTAGTCATGCCATTTCTCTGTTCAAAAACCAGCGAGTGGTTCCTAATTCACTAGAAATAAAAGGAAGACATATATTATCAGATATACATTTAGATAACTCCCTGACCTTACTTCAAGTTTTTGCTTAGATTTTACTTATTTATTGAATCCTTCCCTGACTATTCTATTTGAAATCACCATTCCTCTTTCTCTGGCACGTCCAATCACATACTACCCTTTGCTCCCTAACTCTGTTCTAAAATTTCTTTTTCCATAGCAGTTAACAACTTCTAACAAAACATATACCGTACTCATACATTATGCTTATTGTGCATTGTGTTTGTCTCCCCACTAAAATATAAAGTCCATGAGGGCAGGGACTTTTATATGTTTTTGTGTTCCACATATTGCAAGAGTCTCAAACAGTCCTGAATGCATAGGTGCTCAAAGGTGCTTGTTAAACAAATGAATGCCTTCTTTCTGTTAATAAGGCCATGCAATCTCAGCAGATATTATTATTTATAAATACTTGGTATCTCTACTGCAAAGAGCTCAGAAATGGCCTCATGACTTGGTTAGCCAATGAAATCTAAGCTGAAGAAATAATGGATTATATTTGGTCAGAAGCTTTAAGTACCAGCATATGGTTTGCCATGCCCTCTCTTCCCCACCACTGCATTGATGAAGCATGTGTTGAGATGGAGCCTCACACATCCTGGCTTCCTCAGTGTTAATGAGGAGGAAAACTCTCTTACAGATCATGATGGACATGCAGTCTAATGATAAATGAATCAAAGTCTGGGATCTTCATATTCAAGTTTGATATTATTATATGGCTAGAATGCATTGCATTTTATTAACATTTATATATGTCATGCTTTCACAATAAATATAGAGTATCAGGGAGTCACACTAGGCCTTTAGAATCAAAGGTGGTTGGAATGTAGGTAAGAAAAGCTGTTACATGTTTTCATTGTCTCTTGAAATATCAAAATATATGGAGACTCTGATTCTAGAGGAATAGTAGTGATAGTTCACATCCCAAGGCAGCATTCACATAGTAGCCAGGAAAAAGATAAATCAGATGTGGCAGATAAGCAGGCACAATATAAATGAACCTTGTCTAGATTGGGATCCATGTGTCATCAAGTCAATTCAGGTCTCTTCACAACGACACTTTTAATTTGTTTTCAGAGCATTGTTCACCTGTCAGTGTCCTCAAAAAGACCAAAATGGCCAGGCTTGCCACTGCTGTGCAGGCAGTGAAGACAATCTTAAAGCCTATGAAGAGTTCGAGTTGATAAACTTAGAACCAGGGAGACTAACTGGGCCATGGATGACTGGATCCCCACACCAACTGCTTCTAGCTGTAGGCAAATTTATCCAATTAGCCCAATGATTAATGCAAATATTTTATTTTTTGATGCATGTTGTGAGCTGAAAAATTCAGAATGACTACATAAAATGTGATAAGTTAAAGAAGAATATAGGTGTTGTGGAAGTCACAGAGGGACAGCCCATCTATGTTTCTTGATTTTATTTAAAAATTAAAAATCAAAATTTCTTCTGACTCCAACCATAGTGCAACCACAGGTGACTTCTCAGGAGTAACAGTATAGTTTCATTCCAATGCTTTCAGAAATCTTGTCAAAATCTTTGCTTAATTTTTAAAATTTTTAAAAATTATTATTGATTGATAAATATGATGAAGATTCTAATGAATAAGTATTCCAGAAATGTAATTGGATTTATTTATGATTAGGGAGGAAGTCTTCCCGGATTTCGTAGGACTAGCATACAGAAAGTCTGTATGTAGAAGTCTCTGACATCAATATCCATGCCTCTCTATTTTGCTCATGGTGGCATACAAACACTTCTATGTTAACCAGCGATTTGGTGAAGGCTGTGATCCTTCTGTTTGTAGTTATGTTTCCACCCTCTTCTTTTCACCATTCCCATCCTTCTCTACTACCATTTGTCCAAAGGTCTGGAGCACACATGACAAGACATATTGGAACAGGTATGGGGGAGAGGAAGAGGATGCATACTTAAGGTTTCTTCTTCCCCACCTCCTGTCAAAGCCTGACACGAGAGTCCCAGCTGGCTATCTACCCTGCTCAACAAGGATCCAAATCCCAGGTGGTCACAGGCTGCTGTCACACTTGTTTTGACCAGGCATCTCTAACTCCTTAGTGTGTGTGTGTGAGAATGCTGGTGGTGGTGGGGGGTGGGGTGGGCAGAGTGGTACCCATCTCCTAACATTGATGCACCATCTGTGAACTGTTGTTGGCTAATTGGAAACATTGCTGAGATACAAAATCTTAGAACACATGTTTTTGTCTCAGTGTTCAACAACAGGCCTGGGAAACGTTATATGGTAATTCACTTACCTATAACATGTATAGGAAAGTGAATAAAGGAATACACCTGTTTATTTAAAAAAATAATATATGATGTTCCCAGGGCCTGTGAAAATGGAAAGGTAGGTGGCCTCCCTAAAAGAAAGTGGTCAAATTGGGATGGGAGGGTCTTATGACACTCCACTTCTCACCCAATCTTGGTTATGAGTAACATCCTGGTTGGCCCCTTCAAGTTCCCCACTGGGTACCTTCTCTAGGCCTCACTTCTGATTTCTGAAGAAGCATATCATCTGGGACGTGAAGAAGGGCTACAACATGCTCCCCTCTTGCTAGAGCCAGAGCTCATTGAAGCATATAGGATGACCATACACTTCTGGGCTCCAACCCCAGTAAAAACATTGGGGCCTCTGCCCCATATTCATATATGTATAGTGCTCAGACAAAATTTTAAAAACCCTGAAACTTTGACATTGTATATAATCTGCCTGGGTTGGAGACTATGAAGCAGTCACTTCTAGAGGCATTTTGAATCCAGTCAACTGCATAACTTTCTGAAGAGGTGTCTGGGTGTGATCTCTCTTTATTCCTTTTCTTGTGTGTATCACTAGTGTGTAGAACATTTTTCTCATACACACCCATTCGCCAGTGGTGAATCTCTTAAACTTCAAAGTATGCTATTTAATAGCATGTTATTTTATTTTATTATTTTTTAATAAAGATTTTATTTATTTATTTGACAGAGAGAAACACAGCTAGAGAGGGAACACAAGCAGAAGGGGGTGAGAGAAGGAGAGCAGGCTTCTCACCAAGCAAGGAGCCTGATGGCGGGGCTCAATCCTAGGACTCCAGGATCATGATTTGAGCTGAAGGCAGACATTTAACGATTGAGCCACTTAGGTGCCCCAGCATGTTATTATTTTAAAAGAACATATATATTCCAGAGTTATTTACTAAAGCCACTTTACTGAAATCTTTTCTATGCTTCGTGGGCTCTCTGCATATTATCTCAGAGTATATTTAGAGTAAGCCTCTCTCTTCATCATCCTTAAGAGACAATCTCTGTGGGGGACTCTGGTAGAATCTCTGGTAACGCTCACCCCTTCCACTGTCCCTGTTTCAGGATCATCTGAAAGCAGGGTGTTGAGAGAACAGGCCTACACTTTTCTGTGTGCTCACAGGCATGCACACACACCACATATAGGCATACACACGCATTCATGCACAAGCAGACACGTGTGCACGTGAGCGCACGCACACACACACACGCACACACAAAGGTGATTTAAGGATAATGCAGCCATTTAGTATGTAATCCCACTTCTGAATTCAAAGCATATGGTTAAGTTCTGATTTTTTTAAAAAAATAGCTAATTTGTATGCTTGCTGCACACAAAACTGGTTTGACTTAACTTGACTTTTTCCGGCTGAAAACTTTTTCAGTTGCTGCCATCAATGGAAAACAGATTAAGAGACAAATTTCAAATGAACGCTTGAAGCCCTTTCATGAAAGGGGGAAAATAGAAGGGGAATGCTGTGCAGGGTCTGGTTTTTGCAAGACTTGCTGTCATCAATACCGGCCTTATTCCTCTGCCTTCACAGCATATATTTAACTGATGTTGAAATGTGCTGGGTTGTGAAAATGTGATTGAGCCCATCCTGTGAAATTTTCTGGGTTACATCACTTACTGCAATACAATGATTTTTTTTCTTTTTTTGCATAGAAGTTACCTATCTGTTTTGAGATTAAATGTACCTCCCAAATATTCCACATCATTCTTGAGTTCTCATTTCATATGCATTAACCTGAAATTTCCATTCAGTTCGTATTCATATTACCCACAGCTTCAAAAGACTAAAATCATTTGCACTGTAACTATATATTTTTTCAGTACTAACCCAAGGATAAATGTGGTTACATTGATTTCTCACAAATGAACCTCAAACCCCCGATTTAAAATGAGAAAAACATTGTTCATAGTCATTTTCAATCTGAGGATCCCTTAATTGGCTTTTAAAGAAACATTGCCAACTCATTTGCAAGAACTTTTGCATTGGCTCCTGTTCCCAATACCCTAGAAGAAGCTTGACCATGAAATAACCTCTTTGCTGACTTCATCTACTTCACCCTTGTGGTTATTCCTCTAGGAAAGTGAAAGCTATTGACCTCTTGCTGGATTCTCTTCTGAGTGCCTGATCAGCTTTGGCCCGGAATTGTTAATGGATAAGCCATGATTTGAACAGTCCCACCCTAGACTCCAGATCCAGACAGTGATGTTTACTCTTTGATTCTGAGGGTGTTATTAACAGCAGATCTCTGTTCCCAAGAGCCATCAATTTAGAGAATAATTATCAAATGCTCGACAGTCAGATATAACCAGCATTGGTCCACAAAAAAAGTCAATTTACCTTAACCGCACTCACTGTCATCATCTGCACTGGGCACTGTCAGGCCCTCAGATGCACTCCCCTTACCTGTTCCTGATGCCCTGAGAGAATGACCTCCATGTCTGTATCAAAGCCTCTCTGGTCATCTGGCTTCCCATTGTATGTAGGCAGTGTTGCCTTGGCTGGAAATCAGAGTGAGGAAGGAGAGTGACATCAGGGTGGGTATCGATCCCTGAACCTGGCCCTGCTGGGTCATTACTAGGGTCACTTAAGTTTTTTTCTTTTCTTTCTCGTTTGTTCACTGAACGCTGTAGCCCCTGTCTGACAGAGTTTACTTAAAACTAACGATTGCACTTTAGCTTCTGTTAACTTTTTTGTCTCTTTGTCCCTTAGTGTGGTGATATCATGCCTGGGAGCTTTGTAACTGTTTCTGCTTAATCCCACTGATTTCCTTATAAAACTCAATCCAGTAGCCTCTTTCAATGAACTCTCTGTTTCTGACTAGGAAAGCACTAACCTAGGGTCCATTCCTTTACCTACACCTTCCCAGAATATAGAATGAAGGACATACCACTCACTGACAACTAAGTCCATTAGTCACTTAGAGATACAAACCTGATAATTGCCCATGTATGCAGAAGGGAAGAAAAAGGTGTGGTCATGGTATTCCTTGTTGCCTATCTGAGAACTCCATGGCTAGCTGTTGCACCTCCACCTTTTTTTTTTTTTTTAATTATTTTAGAGCTAGAGAGAGCATGTGTGAGCTGGGTGGAAGAGCAGAGGAAGGGGGACAAGACGACTGTTCACTGAGCACAGAGGCCAATGTGTGGCTCAATCCCAGGACTCCAAAATCATGACCTGAGCCAAACTCAAGAGTTGGACATCCAACTGACTGAGCCACCCAGGCACCCCTCTACTAAGTTCCCTTTAAGGCTATTCTTGAATTTATTTTAGCCTTGGGAACTTGGAAAAAAGCTTATTTACCTGTCTGATTAACATTCCTTTTAGAAAGATTAAAAGATCAATTATCGATTTAAGAAAGGTACACATCATTGAATTCAAAGCTACAAATCTGAACAACTATAGCTGATCTGAGTAACATAAACAGATATATGAAGGGAATATTAAACCCCTCAAGTTTCTACTTGGAAAAGAAATCAAACAATGGCAAAGTAGTTCAGATGCAGATTGCTTCAATGTGATCTACAGATAGAAGCAAAGTGGAAGCAAGAGACCCAATCCTGAGATTGTCGTTTCAGAATCAGATCATCTAGGTTTAGGTCCCACTCTTAATAGCTATGCTATTTTGAGTAAATTAGTTATATAGAGAGGAAATTAGAAGGTAGTTTTCTATGATAGAGTGCCATTGTCCAGTATTCTGCTAGAAATTGGCTTCCCTTCATTCAGACATGGGGATCTTTTTTTTTTTTTTTTAAAGATTTTATTTATTTGACAGAGAGAAACACAGCCAGAGAGGGAACACAAGCAGGGGGACTGAGAGAGGGAGAAGCAGGCTTCCCGCCGAGCAGGGAGCCCGATGTGGGCCTCTATCCTGGGTCTCCAGGATCATGACCTGAGCTGAAGGCAGTCACTTAACCAACTGAGCCACCCAGGCGCCCCAGACATGGGGATCTCAATCACTAAGTTCCCTACTCTAAATCATAGCTACTAAAACATTTTTTGATTCCTGTAATTTAAAATATTTAACTTAATAATAGACTTTTATTTATTTTCCTAGAATTGCTAGGGACAAATTCCAAATATTTCAATTATTTCTTGAATGGGTAGGAATCAACTCCAAGTTATAGGTCCTAAACCCACCTAAGCATAATGCTAAACATAAGTTTATCAATTCAGCATTTCTTATTTCAACATACATAAACCTCAGTCTTCTCATATCGACATTTAATCTAATATTTCCTCTCTACCAGATCAAATGTTGTCTAGTCTTCAGGTTTCTGGCATTCTTCTCTCCTTACACAAATACATTGACAGTTACCTTTTAAGAAGGTTAACCTAAACACTCCTTGCCACCCATGTCCCTCATTGCTTAGAGAATAGGGATCCCCACACATCTTATACTTGATTTTTTCCACACTTTCACATTCCACTCTCTTAAAATTCTAAAATCTCCAATATTCTTTGCAATGGCCTCTTTCAGATCATAGGTTTTCTTCATTAATAACAGTTAAATCAAATTGAGGGCCCTCAGGGGGGACTCTGGCACCCTGTCACTGCTTATGGGCCTTCTCCTTGATATTCTTTATATGACCCATGAATGTTTTTAGCGAATAAGTCTTCTAATTCATATTAATACAATCCCTACAGATTCAAGACTTACGGATTGTATAATAGAAAACTTCCTGGATCCCAGAGGTAGTAGTGAAAAGCTGACTTCATTTATATTTACTATTGACAAATATAATAAAAGATAGAGCTAATAAATTAGCCAGTTAGTTTAATATGGGTATATTTCCTTATAAATAAACAAATAAATGAGTAAATATAGATATATGTCCTAGTGTCTAGTTCAGAAATATCTATCAACATTCATTACTCTATAAGCAAATAGAGTATTCATAACTTACTGCATAAGAACAACCCTGTGTGGGTTGCTCCTTCCACACAGGAACAGCAAGTTACAAATTAAGAATAGTCTTTCCATGCTCATGAATGTGCCTCCTGAGCCTTTTTGCTTGGGGTTCCTGACACTGTTGCTAATTTAATGTAATCAAGATTAAACCCATTATTCACAATATAATTTCTCTCCCCAACTTAGTTCTCATTGAAATCTCCATTTTCCTAATCACCTAAGATGTGTTGACTTTTTCATATCCCTCTCTTTCATCCATATATCTAATCAATTACTGGTCCTTACTTTCTTAGAATCAATGAAAAGTTCTTCAAAATATCTATCATATGATTACTGAAAACAGCTCTGATATAATAAGACTCTACCATTTTTAAGAGGTAATGAGCAAGAATGCCTTTATGAAAGCTGATTTTCAGGTGTAGAATTCCAGAATCTTTCAAAAATAAATACCAGCTTCCAACTGAATTGTGGTATTTGCATTGATATATTGATAAAATAAAATAATTTTAAATAAATAATTATTATGGTTTATAGCTCCTTACATATTCTGAAGAGCAGTATTTTTTGACAATGGTTTTTCTTAAGCCATTCTGCAATTTCATTTTACTTCTTTCAGCTATTTTGTAATATTGGCTTATTGTCCTATAAGCTCTGACAGTTTTTTTCTCTGTTTTGTAATGCAAGTGCATGACTTAAGCTTTGACTGTGCAGCATCCACTTCAAAGAAGTATCTATTTCAAGGATGGCAATCTCAAATAAACACTTGGACAGCCTCACAGCTAGACAAAGAATCAGAATCACTTTCCCACAGGTTAATCCCTTTGGTTTAGAGGTGTTGGCTGATTTCAATAACTGACCATTTTGTCACATGTAATTTTTCTTCTGCTTTAAATTCCCACTACTATATTTTAAATTCACCAATAAAGAGTAAACCCTTAAGTCCTCAGTCTTACCCTTGACCCCAGTAAATGCAGAACCCCAGTCCCATGCTCACTTTCCCTATCTTTTTCTTCCTTTCTACCTTCAAACTCACTGTGTGACCCCAAGTGTGCTATGTAATTTAAAACGCCTGGATTTAAAGGAATGTCCTCTACCTGCAACTTGCTTATTAACCACTTAACTCAGGTGGGTAACACCATCTGGGAAAGGAGCCGCACTTGCTGTGGATCTACCCTACAGTTATTTGCTTTTGCAAGCTGCCTCTGTTCTGTGTTCCAGTGGTATCCAGTGCAAAAGGTGCCATAATAACCCAATGATCTCCCCAGAACAGCACAATCAAGGCCATATGGTCTAACAAGATGATTAGACTACTAATTATAAAGTCCCTAATTGGCTAATTGACTTAATGAGCACAAGGGTCCTCCACACAGCAAGGCCAAGGATGACTAAGGAGAGAGGACTAGTTTGCAAGGCTATGGTCAACACCCAAGAAGAGACTCTGGGCTAAAGACCCACAGAAGAGATTTCCATGGGTGAAGAGGATGAGAGAACTCCACCTGTGACTACTGAGCAATTTGGTGACACCAGGACCACATATCCTAAACCCGTCTTGCAACTGGAAACTGTTAGCATCTCCAAAGGGAAAATACTACAGAGGCCTATGTTCTCTGTGTCACCACCTTCACTCACTATTGTTGTTGTTTGTTCTCTCACATGGTGGGATTTTATGGGCCCCATCCCTGGAGTGATGCTGCTAAAAGATCAATGGACAAATATTAATTATTGAACATCTGGAGCTAGAACGAGCAGAGGTATACCAGCTCTTTGATAAATGCAAAGCCCCATGACTGCTTTCTGGGTGTTAGACACCAGCAGGCCCAGAGTCTAGTATCACACTCCTGAGGCCTAGGGTCTTTTCCCAAAGATTCTATGCATATATCACTGGTGGAGATGGACCCCAATCCCAGAGTGGTCTCTTGAGACATCCTAGAAAGGAAAGCAGCCACTTTCAAAGAGGGTTCACAATGAGAGAGGCCATCCAAAATTTTCTGGTAATGGCATGTAACTTTAAGGTAACAGAATAAAAATAAGAAATTGGAATTAAGATCAAAAGTTATGCCTCACCTGAACTTTCATAATGATTTTACACAGCAAGAAGAAGAGAGGGGAACTAATTGACTAATGTGGGTTTCTCCTTTGTTTGGAACAGGCTCTGAATTGTTATTCACAGCTGCCAAAACCCATCAACTGGCTGGGACCTCTAAAGACACTAAAATCCGTAACTTTCTTAGAGATTCAACTGTGCTATGTGCTATGTGCTTGTTTCCCTGAACGGGGTAAAACTAGAAACACACCTCTCAAGGAATGAACCTGCCACGAAGGGAAAAGCTGACAGGGTTATTGAGGGTTCTAGTGAGGAGGAAGAGTGAAATAGGAAGGCAAAGCCTCCTAGAGCCACCAGTATTGATACCAGGGCCCTCCCTTTCCTCACTTGGGTATTTATTACCTGGTACTGGGCCCGTTCCTCACAGGAATCATTTCTAAGACTCACAAGGAATGGAAACCATTAAGATGAAACCCATCTCCTGTTACCCAAATTTGTCATGGTCCCATGGGTTTATCATTTCCATGACCACAGTGATCCAAATGACCCCCTCTTCATTTCTAAGCCTGAAGAGGTCCCATTTGACCTTGAGTCCAGAGAATTAATTTTATAGGGAACTCTCTCTAACTACAAGGCAGTGCTACTACATTTTATTAGAACTATGGAAACCATTTGAAAGACAATGAAACTGCTAGGAGAAAACGGTCATCTTTTCTCTGTCCCTTGAAGATGTAAAACTTACCATGTCTTTGAAATATAAACACCTTAGAAAGTAACTAAAACTCTGTCCATAATCATTTGAGACTGAAAGAAAAAAGTGGGGTTGGGGAGGGAAAGGAGAGCCCTTTTAAAATACAAAATGCTACACTCCTGGTGAGCATAGCTTAAGGTATAAAGTTGAATCACTATCCTGTACACCTGCAATTAATATAATGTTACATGTTAACTATACTCTCCTTCTCTCTCTCTCTATTCCTATCTCTCTCTCTCTATCTATATATATGCATATATGTATATACACACACATATATTAACTATACTCTCCTTCTCTCTCTCTCTCTATATATATATGTATATGCATATATACACACACACAAAAATGCTCCCAAAGCTTCCTTAACTGAAACCTAGTCCACAGCCTCCTTAAGATTACAAATCAAAGACAAATACAAATCTTGAAATTCTTCCCCACAAATATTAGTAAAATGCTTTAGCTGTAGGAGTAGATAAACTTAACATGTTTTATCTGGCAATTTGGGTTCAACTGTTATTTATAACTGATTTGTGGCTAATATTTTGTACCTGATTTGTGGCTAACATTTTGGAAAGAAAGCTATAGGGTGTCTATGTCTGCCTTATGTTTATAAATGTCTATGGACATATGTTAGGCATATATGCTTTTTCTCCCCTCCACTTCCAGATAGCATTACCAAAGTTAATTTGTAAAAGAGCTCTATTCAAGTGGCTTACTAATGGGTGCTAATGAATGAAGTATTCCTAAAACTCAGAAATATATGGGTGCCTGGGTGGCTCAGTTGGTTAAGCGACTGCCTTCGGCTCAGGTCATGATCCCGGAGACCCAGGATCGAGTCCCACATCAGGTTTCCTGCTAGGTGGGAGGCCTGCTTCTCCTTCTCTCACTCCCCCTGCTTGTGTTCCCTCTCTGGCTGTGTTTCTCTCTGTCAAATAAATAAAAAATCTTTAAAAAAAAAAAGAAACCTCAGAAATATAGAAATTAACCCAAATATTTTTCAAGTTTACATCATCTGAGATAATCTTTGGTGAATAAAAGCTAGTTTAAATTTGGCTTAATTAAAATAGGTCTGTCTTCAGAGTTATGAGCATTAAATATAATTCAGATAAACAACTTTAATTCTACCTGTATTTACTAGTCAAATAAATTCATGTTCTTTCTATTACAAATATTGTCAACAAGAAAAATAGTTTGGAATGAAGACTGACTTTGGCTACTACATTTCATTGGTAGTTTAAACATTTTGGGAAGAAAATGATTTTCATGGATATAAGTGGAATAAGAGTTTAGGTAAACTTTTTAGCAATAATTGTATGTTATGCTATATCTACTTCAAAATAGTTTCTCAAATCTCTTTGGCGACTTAAAACTTTAGAATTTTGTTAAATTAAATTAACTGGTGGGAATTCCTTGCAGGTCTGGATCATTTCTAAATAAGATTAAATATAAAAACATTAGTTGCTCAACAATTAAGTCTAAATTTGCCTACTTTTGACCTCTTGTTACAGAGGAAGTGAACTGATATTTGGGCCCCTTAATAAACAATGGCTGTACCACATTGAAAAATAGTGCTGTCAGGAAATGTATGTTTCTAGAAATTATGAAATGTAGACATAAATTTGCCAATGTAAAGAATACTGGTATAACAGCTTACAATTGCTTTTCAGTTTTGAGGTTTCAACTAGAAACTGGGCTTTCTCAACATTAAGAATTCTGATTAATATGTATTATTAAAGCTACTAGAAATAATGAGGGGAAAAAAAAAAAAAGAAATAATGAGGGGAATAACTCAGTATGGAAAGTGGGAAGGAAAGGAAAAGTAGGATGTGTTTTTGGCTAAGAGAAGGTATGAGGTATAGAAATGCATTTTTGTTCAAAAGGAAGAAGATAATTTTGTCCTAAAGAAAAGAACAGAAAAGAAAAGAAAAGAAAAGAAGAGAAAAGAAAAGAAAAGAAAAGGAAAGGAAAGGAAAGGAAAGCTAGTTATTTCAGAATGAGAAAGAAGAAAATACAGGACAAAATAGTATAGAAAACTGTGAAGAGAGAATTTCACCTTTTGTGGTCAAGTTGGTTAAAATGAATTGTTATAAATGGTTTTTTTTTCTTCTTTTTAAATAAGTTTTACTATCAAAGGTATGTTTTTGTGATTTTCTTTCATCCACTAAAAGAACAAATTTTCTTGGAGCATTGGTCTCCTCCTGATAAGAGTTTATGAAGGTGTTTCTTTGCTTTTGAAGTGATCTGACCAGGAAGAAAAGATTTTGGTGTTTTATCAGAAAAATTTCTTGTGTTTCACGTTGTTTTAGTCAAGTATTTGATTACTTAAGAAAATTAAAAGAGCTAAGTTTTGCTCACACTATGTAACTTGTTGTTTTGTCTTTAAAATCTTTTGTCACTTGATTAAGTAAATAAGTATTGTTTCATAATGAGCTGTGATCCCAGTGAGTCAAGTGTCCAAAACCTTTTAATATTTTTGACAAACTTCCCCCAAATTAAATTTAAAACAATTTTTTATTAATTTTTATTTTTTCTATAACCCAACCACCCTATTCCTCCCCCTAGCCCCCACCAATTCTTAGCCCAAATCAAATGTGAAGTGAAAGCTTTTTGACCTAAATGTAACTTGGGATTTTCCACAGGATCATTGCAACATTTCAAGAGTTGTTCTCTCTCTTTATGAACAGAGACATTAAACTAATTAGACTTATTTGATATGTTGAATTTCACAGCCTTGTCAAATAAATAATGCTAAGCCTTTTTTTATGCTATCCTTATGTGGGCATGTGTCATTAATATAAGTGTTCCAGAAATTACATGAAATTCTTAAAAATCTGGTATGAAATGTTATCGGTCATAGTTCCAGTATCATCTTAAAACACTGTATGTCACAGCAATAATAAAATTTCCTTCTTAATTGTGTTATAACAAACTCTCATCAGATATTTAGCTATGGGCATTTTTAAGTCTTTTGTCAGATGCAGTTATTGTCTTACCCTGTGCTTTTACAAAAGTCCTTCATATCAAGGAGATTCATGGAAAGGACTCTGACAAGAACAAGTTTCTGATAACTTTCAAATCATGCCACTGAACTGCATAAGAGTTTATGGAGCTCTAAGGAAAAAATGAGTTCATGACACTGCTAACAAAAGATAAAGATAAAAAATTAAAAACATAGGACTGAATGATCTGATGAAGATAATTATAATTTTTATGGATTTTTTTAAATTGAAATATTGTTGGTTCTTTTATGTTTTGCTTTTCCAGATTTAAGGAAATCTTTTTCTCTTTTAAGTTATCAGCAGTTGGGTAAGATGTACATTTGTTATCGAAGAAGAAACACATCTTTTTCTCCCTACCTGATCCCTTCAAGATTCAGAAACTCTTAGTATTTTTATTTTCATGGCAATGTAGTTATTTGCATAAGTTCAATAAGAATCTGTTTTCCTGTAACACAAGGACACAACTGACTGGAATGTCAAATTTGAGAGAGTATGCATAGACTTGAAAATAACTGGACATTTCAAGGAAATTAAATTTGACCTTATGGATTGATAAAGCTCCTTTGAAATATCAGGCTGGTACCTTGCTTACAGGGTTCCTGGCTGCCTTATCAGGTGAGTAAGGAAGCTCACTTTTTGGCAGATTCCTGGGCCAAAGTTCAGGATATCTTGGCAGACCTCAAGAAGAGAGGAGGTCATCCAAACCTATAGGTACTGTAGGCATGGTCTGATGGCAAGACCTTGGCTTGACTTCCTAGCCTGAAGAGACTTTTAAAACTTGGGTCTGATGCCTGGTTGGCTCAGTTGGTTAAGTGTCTGCCTTCAGCTCACGTCATGATCTCAGGTCCTGGGATCAAGTCTTGCATTGGACTCCCTGCTTAGTGGGGAGCCTGCTTCTCCTTCTCCCTCTGCCTGCTACTCCTCCTCTTTGTTCTATCTTTCTCTATCAAAAATAAATAAAATCTTTAAAAAAATTCAGTCTGAAATTCCTTATGAAAGAGTCCAACAAAATAGACCTAAAAGAGCCTATATTGTCAATCACTATTCTTGCTGCACTTATGTAAATAATCAGGCCAAGTTTATAGAAACTGAACTTAATTTGCAACCAAATTAGTCTTACTATGGGTATCCTTGATATAAATGGGTGTGATTGTGAAGAGAAAAATTATTTTTCAGTAAAAACTATGGCATACATTTGAGAATATTAGATTCTAGATCTGTGACTTGTTTGTAAGATTTTGTTTTCTACCTATAAATTGGACTAGACTTTTTTTATTTCCTCCAATATCTTGCCACAACTATCCAAACTAATGTTCTCAATTTTTTCCCATCCTTCTGACCTGGAGTCATTGAGCACTAAAACTGCCCTTTCCCAAAGCCATGAAAGCTGAAGTGGGACTTTGTATAAACTTTGGAGAAATCACCACAACAGCTCATGTATAGAAAATATTTATGCCTGTTGCTGCACAGCCCACTCAAAGAAAAAAAAAGCACTAGAGACATCCACAGTGCAAATGAAGAAAGCTATCAGATTATCACAGTCTACTCTTAACCCATCTGAAGGTGCTTGAGCTTAACATCTAGAGATATTCTCAACTGGCTATCTTCAGAACCCAGAAGCTGGAATTAGAATCTGTTCCAATTATTAAACTTTGTGGAATTTTTTCTTTTTGTTTCCATAGAAATGCCTCTTATTAAGTACCTGATGCAAATACTTGCATCATATAGGCTTAATTTTCAAAGCCCACCTTCATCACTGCTTCCTAAAATAAGACAACCCGTTAATGGAACCGACCTATTATTAGGACTAAGAGATTAGTTTGATGAGGTGTGGAATAATCTACCAACTCAGGACAGGTTCAGATTTCCTTATACCCAGTGGCCAAAGATGTTAAAATATTTCACATGACCCAAATTTTTGAACAGATTCCCAGGGCCAGCTCACAAGATCACTGACCTGTTTTCATGGCTGAACACTTTCAAGTTGGGGACAGTGGCTATAGATTGGATTTCAGACTATTGCCTGTATAATTATTATAAGATTTACTACTATAATTCCATTTGGATGTGCACTTTCTGGGTTACAATGTGCTCTACCCCTGACTTTTAACATATCAGCTACCAGGCGATCAACATCCTCATCTTTGACTCTGATGCCTTGACATCATGGTGTAGATTGTAGTGTGAGCCCTGACTTTATATTTCTTTTGTATTGTGCAAGTGCCTGACTTAAGCTTTGATTCATGAAGCATCCTCCTCAAAGGGGCATCCACTTCATAGATGGCTATCTCCAATAAACTCATGGTCAGCGATAAGTCAAGATAAAGAATGGGCTGTCTCCCTGCACTGAGACTCCTTTGGTTTAGAGATGCTGGTTGATTTCAATAACAGAATATTAAGATCACTTTTTTTTTTCCTCTTCTGCTTTAAATTCCCAGTCTGGTGTTTTATTTTTTTTAATAATTTATTTTATTTTTTCAGTGTTCCAAGATTTATTGTTTATGCACCACACCCAGTGTTCCATGCAATATGTGCCCTCCTTAATCCCCACCACCAGGCTCACCCATCCCCCCAGTACCCTTCCTTCCAAAACCCCAATCTGGTATTTTAAATTCATCAATAAAGAGTGAGCGTGGGAAAACCTAGGCACCCACCCTCAACCTCAGGCCCATATACTTTTCTCTTTCTACCTGAGACCTTGTTATGTAGCCCCAGGTGTACTGTGTAATTTTCACATCCTGTAAGAAGTAAATCTTTATTTTTCCAAGTTTCCTGATGGTTACTGCCAAAGGGCATCTTGCAATGATAATAAGATCCACAAGAGCTGGTCCAGCCACAATAGGCTGAGACTGGCACACAACACTCACTTTACGATCCCCACCCTAGAGAAATATTGGGAGAGAGAATATTGAGAGAAGGAAGCAGGGTTTTATTAATCATTGGTTTGTGGCACCATATAGCTAAGTGTTAACTCTAACCTTCGTCGTAACTCCTTGTGTCTGAAGTACTTGAAACATGGCAAGCACATTGTACTTATGTAAACTGACCACTTATTTGCTTTAAAAAAAAACATACTCCAATCATATCTATACTCTTAGCTTAATATCAATAAAGAGGAATTACAGCAGGGAAAATATCCCCTAATCTTTGATTTAAGAAAAAAATCATTAGACAAAAACCTCATTATCTGCAAATGTGTAATTAAATAACCTTCCAGCTCTTCCTAGGCCCTGAATTCAGGTTCTTTAGACTCAGATTTTAACAATATTTCCAACACCTGATAGCTGTGCCCTAACATCTAAAGTTCAATTTGTGATATCTGGTTGTTGTTGTTTTTAAGATTTTATTTATTTGACAGAGAGAAACACAGCCAGAGAGGGAACACAAGCAGGGAAGTGAGAGAGGGAGAAGCAGGCTTCCCGCCAATCAGGAAGCCCGATGTGGGACTCGATCCCGGGTCTCCGGGATCATGACCTGAGCCGAAGGCAGTCGCATAACCAACTGAGCCACCCAGGCACCCCCAAGTTGTGATATCTGGTTGTTAAGGCCTACCCTAACTTAGGCTCACCCTACTTACTCAAACAAATGGAAAATAACGAAAAACAATGAAAGGTAATATACCACTTCTTGCCCTGTGTTTTTTTAGCCTATCTCCTAAATGTCTTCTTCTCCTCCCAAAACATATCCTTACTTTTTTTTGGGGGGGGGCTCTATTTGATTGTTCCCTTTCCCTGCATGCCCTTGCTTTCCTTCTCTTAATTAAATCCTTCTAGTTCTCAAAGACCATCAATCCTGTTTATTGACACTTACTGCTTTTATCCTTCTCATACTTCCCTATACTTCTTGATTTCTTATTGACCGTATCATGTGATTTAGCACCTAGCTTAGCACCCTTATATTATCCCAGAATTACTGCATGTGTGCTAGCCTTGTCTCCTCAAGTACACTGTAATCAGGGACTGTGAAGAAAGTTATTTGTTTATATATATCTACGTGTGAAATTAAGTTTGTTTTAACATATGTTGTGCACAAAAATAACTCTGGTATTTTTAAAAGATACCAAGTGATTACATCATTCACCTACTATCAAACCTAAAGATTTGCAAAACTAAAGTCATCAGTGCTGGTCAAGGTAGGCATGAGGTACATAAAGCTTATCTCAGAATTTTGGAGGGATATGTTTGCACAGGAGGGCAAGAAACAAATAGAAAGAGAGGCTGATTCAAGAAGAGAAATCATCACTGTGAAGTAGCAGTTTTGATCAAGGGGAGGATTTTCTATGCTCTTCTAGAAGAGGCAACTGACTGCTTTGAAACCCAAGAAATAAGCAAAACAGGGGATGGGGATAGAATGTATTTGAATTCTAAGCAATATTGATTTATACTTGTTACTGAGGCATTAATTATTTAGAATGGAAGATAGTATGAAAAAATGATATACTAGTCAGTGGCAAAGATGGAATTAGGTCAAAGTAAGTGATTATGCATCTTATAGAGAGGCAATATATGTCAGGTTGGAGTTGTGTGTATATTGGGGTGAGTGGTCTGGTATGAAAACCCAGCAGTGGGAAATGAGAAGAGAGAAGCACAGAAAGGCAGAGAGGGCGCGGCCAGGTGAGAGGCACTGGGTAGGCAGGTGGGGAGCAGCTAGAAGGAAGTTTGGCAGGGAGTATCTATTTATGGGAGTGAAACCAGGTAGAGAGCTAAGCCTTATGCGGTAAGAAAGTAGACTGGTGTAGGAGCTGGCAGGATGCAAAGACAATTAGCATAACCACCTACTTTGATTTGCCTTTAAATGTAATTGATGCTGATTGCATTTAAGGTTGAGAATAAGATCTTTTGTTTCTTTTAAGATCTTTTTTTCTTACTATAAGTAATGGTGTCTTGGTGGAATTTCTTACTTGTTCAGCAGAAAGCATCTGTCTTCTCTTCTGTGTTCTTTTTAATAGATGGCAGCATTTCCCCTGGAGGGTCATGAAGGGGAAAGGGCAGCTTTCAGGAGAAACTGTCAGGACTGGGTTAGGCCCTCACTGTTCTGGCAAAGTCTCAAACCCCCTTCTTTATGCTGTTTCTGAAAGCAGCTTCTTTCCACCACCAGGCTGAGCACATGGCAGGTGCTCAGAAAGCACTTGGAGGGGTTGGATCGCTCCACACAACTGTTAAAAGATGATCTCATTTGCAAAGTTTACTTGTGGGAGTCCTGTTCATTGAATAACAGATTTTTGCCTTAGTTGCAGGAATTTAAACGTTACCATCTTCTTTCGGGGGTACAGATTTTACTTTAAATCAGCATGCGTTTATTCATTTTGCTTTCAATCTGTGATGCTGACCTTCAAATTTTCACAGCCCTGAATACTGCTGCATACCAAGGGTCTTTTAGGAATAAGGGCCAGTCTGAAGCTGGAAAGAATATAAAACCATGGCTATCTTCATTCGCTGCTGGCTACTTGGGGACATTTCACAACCTTTCATATATTCATCTCTCCACTGGTAGAGAAGCTAAATCTGCTGGCACAGCTCTTAGCAGAGAACATGTTCCATCCCTGAAAATACATGTTTAAATATTTAATAAAAGCATAAATTTGAAGAACTTCTAGCAGCTGCAGAGAGAGCCACTGAATAGAAAGCAAAAACAATCTTCATTGGAGGAGATTACGAGAGTTAGAGAAATGGCTGAGGTATTATACAGCTCTATGGTAAACAAACACTCCAGACAAAAATGAAAGAAAAAAAGATACATGGAATGCTTGCCTCATGCAAGGGAGTGAACACAGCATGGAATATCCTGGAGATTCAAATCTGAAGGAAAAACGCAAGCTATGACTGTGCCAGAGATTGTCTACAGTCTTGCTTGTGAAACCGCCTGGCCCCGGGGAGACAGATGGCTCACTACACAACAGTTACGTCACCACAACCTGAGCTGAGCTGGACCTGCCGGAGGCAAAGGAACAAGGATGCCTCTGAGAAAAGATAAATTGTGGTCTCTTTAAAACCCGCTGGGACTGCTCCCCTGGCAACCCAAGTTACAGCAGGGGGCGTCAGAATCTTCCAACACATAGGCAACCAGCTGTACAACCTTGGCAAATCAGCCCATAACCACAGCCAGGCGGTGGTGTGTCATTAGCTTAAGCCTCCAAACCCCAGGGTGGCTCCTCTGTCCCCCAGGCTGCTCATGGGAGTGGCAGGAGCTGCCTTCTGAAGATTTAGAGAAGTGGGCATTCCAGTGCCTTGGGGTGGGGAATGTTAGTCAGCCTTCCCGAGCACAAGCAGTACCAGACTTGCACAATTCCCAATTTATAAATAAATGCTCAGGAGAGGGTCACTCCTGCCCAGGCAAGAGGCAGCACCAGCATTTCTGTTTCCAGGAAAAGTCAGAATGAAATAACAGAGCACTGGAGAAGCTGTGGATTCTCAAAGCCAGACAAAATCCAGGAAAATCAAGAACAGTTTAGAGGATTAACCTCAATTACCACTCAACAGAGCAAGCATCTCACAGATAAGTCATTCACTTCTGCGGGATTCATCTGGATCAGCTTGTTTGATGCTGAACACAAGCTTGAGATCTCGTACAGTAAGGAAATCTGTGTTGTGATTGAAGCTAGAGGGGATATTTTTAAAGTGCAGCATTTTAGGGAATAGGACAAATCTAGGATGAGGCAAAATCATGGTTTAGATAAATGGGAGAGTCTCAAATATTCCTTTTTCCAAAATACTGCCAAGGGCCACCTGCATACGGGTGGGAGAGACCAAGCCCCTTCCCTGTGTCTGCATTATGGGCCCCCACTCCCACCCCAGGTCCAGATTTCAGGCTTGTTACATGTGTCTTTTGATAGGTGACAGTCGTTGTTACACTGAATTTTATAGTTTGAGTGGGAACCTACCCACCACATATATAAATGTTTCTCCAAAAAACCCCTTCCAAGTTCTCCGCAACTGATAAAATGAACTTTGGGAAAGCAACATTATAGACTATCTAGTCTATAACATACCAGCTTCTCATCTGTAGTGAATAAAATACATATAATAGCTGATAAATAGTCCCCAAATTTCATACTCCTCATCATCTGTCATTTGATAGTTTATTGGGGTGCTGTGCAGAAGTCAATAAGACATGACCCCAGATCTTAAGGAGTTCATCCATACCGTGAAAAAGCAGTTACCACCTGATACACGAGAGCTGTGGTTGAAGAGAGAACAAGATGCTTTCCTGAGAAGGAGGGATCCTGGGGAAACGTAACAAAACTTTTAGGGTGAAGTGCCCTCAGATTTGTTCCTTGAGGGACAAGTATATTAGACTTTTCTTGAGGGATACCCCATAGAATACTCTTTTAAAGGGTGGATCTTAAGTCTATTATTTTATGCCCTTTTAAAGCAATTTTAATAATCTAGCCATAATACTTTGAAAACCCTCTAGATAACACCATTTGGCTACTTTCTTCCAAGTCTCCCTCCAATGTCACCACATCCAGGGGACTATCTGATTTATTTTTGGAATTTTACTGAGATTTATTTCACTGGAGGTAACGAAATAGAAACATCTCTCAAATTCCTAGATATTCTGAAAACAGCGGGTCCATGGTTTAGTGACATCTGGTAGTAATGAAACCTTGACATATTTTGTGACAGATTCCTCCTTTCCCTCCAGTCTCTATGTGCCTTTAGGTTCAACTGAACTGCTAGAACTCATGGAGAAACAATCAATGGAATTTAGCCATTTGTTTAATATTTAAGTACATTCATTAATTTAGGAGTATTTCAAATATTATAAGCCTAGAATGTTGTCGGTAACACGCGTGTGGTTCTCCAATATAAGTAATTTAGATTAACACCTCTCCCTCTCAACTGGTGGATAGTAGGGCAATGCCGTGCCATGAATGGGCCACAGGTGTGGTGAGATACTGCTTTCCTTGGTCTTATGGCAGCCATGTGTGACCTGGAGTTTCCAAAGTTCCTGGACTGGTGGCCTCAAGCCAAGAGCATCTTTTTCCATTTATCCAAATGCCATAAAATATTATCATTTTCTAGGTTTGCATGATTGGAGAAAGATTGGGAAGCTTCAATTTATATGCCAAGCTTGTCAAAGGGTCCTGATCTCACATTGTGCCAGACCAAGGGCAAGATGCAGGCAGACTGTCATGCCCCAAAATAGTTCTCAGCAACACTGAGCTGAATGTTGGGTGGTTCATTCCAACCACGCACCAACAGTGCTTACAAATTGTGTTTGGTGATGATGATGGTGAGGACAAACATGAATTCTGTTTGGTTATGATGGTGAAATCTGGACTTCACACTTCCTACTCTCACCGGTAGCAGAGGATTTGGATCAGCTGCAGTCCACTCCATAGTCTTCCATTGGCCTCAAACATTCCCAACTCACTCCTTTTCTCACAGAAGCAATTGCAAAAACAAACTCTTCACTAAGTTGACAACTTTAATTTGTTCTGATTTATAAGCAATCTAATAAAAGGTTTAGAAAAAATATACAATGACGTATAAAGGGAGAGTGTTCATATAAACCTGAGGCCAGTGTAATGTCAATTAATCTCAGGCTTAGTGATCTAATGAGAAAATCAGCTGTCAAAATCCTACCAGGGATGATAGTAAATAAGAGAAAGAAAAGCAGTGGAACCATTCAGTGTAAATGTGTTACTGATGGTGATGATGGCTCCAGGAAGCCTCTGGGACGCTTGTTGTGACATACCAGTGGAACCTGAAAGACTACACTACCAGAATGTCACCACTGCTACCTTCCTCCATGACACTAGAACCACACACAACTGGCAGCCGTTTGCTCCAGAGTCCAGAGGTGTGAGAGACTGTGAGAGGGTGGGCGCATGGAAGTCGTCTCCTCTTGGCTATTGTACGCCAATTTTACCCACACATGTCCTTCATTTCAGACTGAGGAGTTGCCCTAGCCACACAGGTCAGAATTAGCCATTTTCTGCCTCAACTTGTTTAACAGAGCAGTAGTGTATCTGAAATAAGAGGTCACCACAGTAGGCTTACAACCAGGGAGGCTGGCTTAGCAGACTGACCTAATAAGTTCATGAGACAGATGTTGTAATGACAGGTAGACAAACCTGTGCTGTAGGAAAATAGAGATCTGTACATTATGTAGCCCTCCACTGAGGGGGGGAGATATTTTCCCTGGTCTTAAAAGGTAGCTGTATATAGGACTTTTCCTGGGATGGAAGCCTAGATGGTCTAGGTTGTGAGATGACAGTCACCTAAAAGCAACTTCTCAGGAAGTGCTCTTGAGTATTTGTTCTCAGTGGCATCAGTGTACATTTTGAAACAGGATGAAATGAAGAATACTATGTTAGGTAACCACAAGAGCTGTAGAACACTCATGAGACAAATCAAAGGTTTAAAACTAATGATTTGCTACATATTAATCCTATTAGGAATGCATATAGAGTATATATACACATGTAGATAGGTACATATCTATACATTTGTGCATATATAATCTACATCTATACATAATATATCCTATACATAATATATCAGATATATATTATCTGATATCCTTCACATATACATAGGGTCTTTTTATCTATAAGAGAAATGAAGTCATAAAAATAAGCAGTATAACTTCTTTACCATAGTTGTATGTGCATGTATGTGTGTGTGTATCATGGTATATTTATCCAGAGGTGGTTCATTCATCCTTAAGACATGAAAAGATATTTCTTTTTGTTGTGGAAAAAGAGAGATCTGTAAACTTGCAAGAAAAAAATGAAATTCAGTTGCATTAATAACTCTAAGAAATCTTAAAATAGAAATTTTCTAAAACCTGAGAAAAACCTTTACATGAATTATGAATGTTATTGTTACCTGACTTCTTAAAGGTAAGAATTGACTCAAAATTAATTTGCATAGGCTATTAGACCTTAGGTACAAGGTTCACCTAGACCTCTTCTACATTTGATGTTTTTGAAGCCAAGCAAATTATTAAGTAACAACAAATAAATAGCAAAAGTAGAAAAATTTAATGGTTCTGAGCTCTTGTCACCCAATTTACACTACCTGTAGGGCAGCAGCATCATGTAGAGAACAGATCATAGACTGGGGAATCAGACCCAATGGACTAAAATGATGACTTTATTTATTAGCTGAATATGGATATTTAAGCGTTTTGAGGCTCAGCTCATCTATGTAAGACATAGACTTATCTCAGAGTTATTGTCAATAGATGAGAAACATCATATTTCTAACATGCACAGGTATATCAAGTACTCAGTAAATGTTCATTTTTCTCCCTTGATATCCTTTACCTCAAAAATGACAAAGATATATTGATTTTTATCCAAGTGTCCAAGATAGTGTATGGAAAAATCATCAGGACAGCATTAGGCAGTAAACTAGATGCTTTTCCAACTACAATGATCTATTATACTATTAAATATATCCTCCAGGGGCACCTGGGTGGCTCAGTTGGTTAAGCGACTGCCTTCGGCTCAGGTCATGATCCCGGAGACCCGGGATCGAGTCCCACATCGGGCTGCCTGCTCGGCGGGAAGCCTGCTTCTCCCTCTCTCAGTCCCTCTGCTTGTGTTCCCTCTCTCGCTGTGTTTCTCTCTGTCAAATAAATAAAATCTTTAAAAATATATATATATATATCCTCCAATCCTGTATGTCTCTACATCCTACTTTATAGATGACTAAGCTGAAGCTCTGAAGGTCCATACTCAACACCTAGATCATTGTAATCACAAAGCTTTTCTTCCATATATCAAGCTACCATGATTTTCTGTTGAAGAGAAAGTCCTATGACAGCATTTGCTCCAATAGCTGCAACAGGTGCCTACAGTGTTAGGCTGGAATTTCACAGCCCTGAATGCAGAGTCCTTTCTTAGCTCTGCCTAGGCTAAGCATTCCTTTGCCACTCATTTAACAGACATTTGTGATCATATCCTATGTATCAAGCACTGTCATAAACACTGAAAAACTAAGGGGCTCCCCTGAAGAGACTTAGATAATACAGTAACTTGGGACTTAAATCTTTAACTTCTTCATTCTCCTGCTGTCCTCCCAGAGCTTTGCTAGTAACCATGGTGTCTTTCTGTGACCAACATTACCACACACCTTGTGACTCTAATGTTTCCTTGAGCCTCTGTGGATGCCATGCAATAGCAAACTTATTTCAGATAGTACTTGGAGAACTATAACTAAGACTCTTAAAGGAAGATCATCTTTTTCGATAGATAAGTTTTGAGAAAATTGCTTGGATAATGGGCATAATGCAAGTGTTTAGTTCAACATGTAAATGCAACATTTAGTACATAGAGAACATAAGAAACAAAGAGACATCAAACAGCAATGCAACATGCAGAGCGCCTTGTTCTTGACTACCAAGCTGAAACCCCAACAATGTGGCAGAGAAGTTTAGTGAACAGTTACTAGAGGTGCTCCTTGCAGCACACAATGTTAGTAAAAGTACAGCACAAGATGTCTTCCTTCAGAATAAGAGTTACTCTCAGTCACGGGGCACTTCTGATACTCTGTTAACATTCCAAGGAGCTCTTAGCACATGAGGTAGTGAGGTTGTTAGGATCAGAATGATCACAGAATCTACAGTGACTCCAAACTATCTTAGGAAGCAATTTCTAGCCTGAAGGTTTTTTGGCCAAGTCCAATAAACTCAAACCCTTGTTTCGCTCTCCAGGGGAACTACACCAGCATCTTAAAGTTCCTGGAATCTATGGTCCCTCATTCCATACTACCCTAAAGAAGCCTTCTTTCCTCTTGCTGATGAAAATGATTCCCCCTGGTGGCTAGTCAGTCCTGGTCAACTCATTGGGCCTTGTGGGATAAATTCCTGCCTAGTAGCCCAACATGCCTTTGGGCTAGCTCTGAAGTGAATGTTGGAAGCATAAAGATCATGGGCCATAAAGAAAATCACTACAGTTCACTCAAAACATTCTGTGAGCAGGACTCTTATTTTAAGCAAAGAAGCTTCTTTGTCATTTGTCTCATCACTCTTTTCACTTTATGGATGCTTCAAGTATTGGCCCCTTTGTTCCAAATTCTATTCCTGAAAGCTCTCTGACATGGTCTATAATTTCTTCCATTTGTTGGATTAGTGTGTACCACATAAACCCACATATGCAACTGTGGGAAATGAGCAGGAAAATGATGTCACAAAGCAAAGGAAGTAAGTCTGCTGCAAACCACAAGTCAATAAAGAAGCATCAGCTAACCATTTATGACCAATCATTAGCTTTTGTCTCCAGGTGGAACAGATAAGATATGGAAAAGACAGAAAGTTCTCTTCCTGTGAATCAACTCACCTTAATCGACATCTCTTTTAGGAGAGAAAAAAATTTATTAAATAAGATCTCTTTTTCTGTTTAATTTCTTCCAGGTAGTCTCGCTGTAACTCTTTATAGTATCAGAAATAATGTTTATCATGAGGTCTTGGAGTTGCTGATACAGACAATAGGGAGCTCTCTCAAATACTTAAGGGTTGTTTAGAAAGGTCTCTGATAACAGGCAATATCATGGGTTGTGCTGGTTTTGCATTCAAGTCTCCTGAGTTGATGAAGGAGAGTGTATGTAAGTGAAAGGGACATAGGGCAGGGGTTCTTTTATACACACAGACACCCATGCGCCCATATAACTTACCAGAGGTGTAGTCAAGAAACTTCCAAGGTCTTCTGAGCAATTTTACCCTTAGAACACCAACTAAGAAAATCTTCTGGGACAAAGACAAAGTCAATAGAACAACAGTTTCCCATTTACAAACATATGTTATTCTCATGATGTGACTACAGTGACCCTGAAACTTACCTTACATTACATTTTAAGCAAAAAAAAAAAAAAAAAAGCTGTTCTACTTTGTATTTGGTGGTAGCACGCATAACATGTTGACAAAGAAGACTGCTTGATCTCTCTAATCAACAATTTGAATCACAAAGTAATTGTGCAGAGATAATCCCCAGGAGACTAGAGAACACCCTGAAAAGGAAATCCAGTACACAAAGATGAAATGGAGTGGCCCAAGGCAGCCACCAATCCACTAGTGAGCTTTTCCCTAGGGCTGGAGGGATTGAGCTTTGGTGGGTTTATCATTTTCTCTCTCTGTCTCACCTGTAGGTCTCTGCCATCTTGCTTAATCCAGATAACCCTTTCAGATATCCAGGGCACTTGCTAATATTTCCCATCAATTCTCTGTCTTCTTCCCTTTAGTAGTGCTCGCTGCTCTGATCTGAAGGCAAAATCTCAGTGAAAATCACCCAGTGTTCACAGCTTTATCAACCAGTCATCCCAACCCCAAACTAGCTAAGACTCCCAAGGCTTTCGATACCTAGGGACATTCCTCAAAAGAAAAGAAAAGAAAAATGCCTAAAATTGTCTCCTTCGCAGGTTGCTCAAGACTTGGTTTCTGTCAGGGTATTGAGAGTAAGTTGGGACTTCATTAAGAATGTGTGAAAAATGACCTCCCATAGGGCAGACTCAGTACCGGAATTATGGGGTGTGGCTTTACACCATAATACTAAATGGAGCATTCCTAGAGTTTGTAGCCAAATATAACTGGTTTGGGATCTTTCTCTTATTTATTTGTTTGTTTTTAGCTATGTGACCTTGAGTGATCACTCAACTCTGAGATTCAGTTTCCTTATCCATAAAATGGGAATAAGAAAATCTATCTTCTTGGATTGTTGTGTGCATTTCATTAAATAAAACTGAAAAGTAGTTTGCATAATACCTGCCTATTGAGTACAGTACTCAATAGGTGGTAAGTACTTGAAAAATAGTATCATTGGTGTTTCTCAACATGCTGGTTGAAAAATGTCAATGATGGTATTCTGTCATTTTAACTCATACAGATAATTATAATAATAATTAACTCACAGTGCTTTCTGTGTATCTACTGCTAATCAGCACTTCATATATGTTAAGCATTTAATCTTTACTTCAAATAGCTAGTTTTGCTTTCACTCTCATTTAAATGTGAATAAATGGGGCCAAAGGGAATTTTGGTAGCTTGCCCAGGGTCCCATAGTTAGTACACATTGGAAACCAGATACATTTATGGGTAGTTTGACTTTGAAGTCTATGCTTTTAATCACTACGCTTTACTTCCTCTCATCACATCTAATGATTTCAAATAAAAAGTCTACTTAATGCTTTCTGATACACCTGTTATAGCTGCCTATAGACTTCTCTGACTCTAATTCTGACCCTAGGATTTATAAATTTATTCCTGCTCCATCCTTCTTATTTTATACACAAATATATACAAATGGTTTACCTTCTTACATGTAATTGATAGCCAGCTCTCCCTGTTGTCTTCAAACAGGCGATATTTTGCTTCACCACTATAATAAAGCTCATTAAAAAAAAAATCCTACCAGGGGCGCCTGGGTGGCTCAGTTGGTTAAGCGACTGCCTTCAGCTCAGGTCATGATCCTGGAGACCTGGGATCGAGTCCCACATCGGGCTCTCTGCTCGGCGGGAAGCCTGCTTGTGTTCCCTCTCTGGCTGTGTTTCTCTCTGTCAAATAAATAAATAAAATCTTAAAAAAAAAATCTCTGTCAAATAAATAAAATCTTTAAAAAAAAATCCTACCCAATTGTATGAACTCCTTTGCTCATAGTGATAGAAATCCTAAATAGGGTGTCCTCTCTCTCATGTTCTGTTTGTCATTCTTTTTCCTGTATGAGTAGACTTAGATTTATAAAATGAGAAAGCTTGAGAATAAAACATTTCCTAGAACACTCTAGAAAGCAATCATTTTTTAAGTTCAAAGAAGAATGACTCCAGGATAAGGTGACTGCTGTTTTTAATATACTTACTAGAACTCAAGCATCTAGAGCTAGCTCTTCCCTGGATCTTCCTGGACAATGGGCCGTGCTACTATCTCTGCTAGGATACAAAGAACTCTAAGGTGGGAATTGAAAGTTCTGCCCAGTGTTCATGGAGGACTGCTCTGGATTCAAATCTTCAATTTGACCCATGGTTAAGATACTGTCAAGTTGGCATGTTTCCTTTTTTTTCTACTTTGCCTTAATTTCTGCGGTAGATTTGAATGTTTCAATTAGGTAATCTACATTTCCTAGAATTCCCACTACTGCATAGTTCTGCATTAGCATGAGCCACATGAGACATTTTACATGAGATCTGGCAGGCAGATATGAAGCAACAACAATATATATTTTTTCTTTTTTATGGTGGGAAGGTGGGCCCAGACCATGAGGCACTGTTGATACTCAGACATATTGTCACTTATCTGCTGGGTTACTTAGCATGGGGCAGAAAACAGACCCACAACCCCCTTGGCTTTACCATATTGCCTCCTTCAGCTTTTCTGACTCCTGGGCCAAGTGCATGTCTAGGTCTTTGTCAAAGGCTGTGAGCTGCTTCTTCAGATGACCTTATTATCAAAGTTGTTAGCCTAGAGGTGGTGAGGGACCAACAAGTTCCAGAGCATCCTTGGGGGTTCTAATTCATCTTTTCTGTTCTACTTTGTCTTTATCTTCTTACTTCATGCTTGTCCCGGACTACAGACTGTATATCTGCAACTTTAGGCTTTAGCACAGACAGAAACAATAGCCTCATGTGGATTATTTAACCGCCCTAATAATTATGTACAAACTCTTGGAGAAGATTATTATACATATGTTAGCCTGCTCAGGCTACCATAACACAATAGCACAGATTGAGTGGTTTAAACAATACACTTACTTTCTCACAGTTCTAGAGGCTAGAAGTTCAAGATCAGGGTACCAGTAGGGTTGGTTTCTGGAGAGAGTTCTCTTCCTGGCTTATAGATAGCTGCCTTTTCTGTGTGTCTTCAAATGGGCTTTCCTGTGTGTGCATGTGGAAAGAGAAAGAGAAAGAGCTCTGATATCTCTTCCTCTTCTTATAAGGACACTAGCCCTATCAGATTAGGGTCCCACCTTAATAACTTCACTTAATTTTAATTACCGCTTTAAGATCCCTAGCCCCAAATACAGTCATACTGGAGATTAAGCTTCAACATATGAATTTTGGGTGGATTAGATTCAGTCCATAACATTCTGCCCTGTGGCCCTTCAGGATTCATATCTTTCTTGCGTGCAAAATACATTCATCCCATCCCAACAACTCCGTGAGTTTTAACTCATTCTAGCATCAATTCCAAATCTAAAGTCTGATCTAGGCATCTTAAAATGTTATTCATCCTGAGGCAAAAATTCTTCTCTAGCTGTGAACCTGTGAAATCAGCCAAGTTATGTGCTTCCAAAATACAATGCTGGACAGACATAAGATGAGCATTCCCATTCCAAAAAGGAGAAATGGGAAAGGAGAAAGAGGCAACAGTTTACAAAACCTAGCAAGAAAAATTCCATGAGAATTTAAACCTCAAGAATAATCCTCTTTAGACAAATGATCTGCCTTTCAGGCACTGTGGTGTGGCGTTGCCCCCACGGTATGGTGCGGCCCTATTATCATGGCTCTTTCTAAGGGCTCTGCACACATCGGGGCTCTGGATGGTTATATGCTGCATTATCCTCTGAAACCAAGGGGAACCAGCATTGTCCCCTGGGACTTTACAGTCTGGCCCTGTGGTGAAAATGGCAGACCCGATGACCTCTGAATCACCTTGAAAATCATTCTTACCTTTGCTTGAAGGATAAACCATGTTGATAACTAGATAGTTCTTTTGTCCTCTTCTGTAGAATTCCAGAAGTTTAAAAGATTTCCTTTATTTCATCCTGTCCCTGTCTCCTAATGTCTCCACTAGGGTAATCCCATCTCTATTCCTGGCTTCTGCTGATTTGGCCAATTAAAATCATGGGTGAACTCTTTGTAGAATGATTGTCCAGCAACACCCTTGATATTTTCTCCAGAACATGCTTTCTCATTTTTTTTTCAATGTGGATAGGCTGAGAATTTTCTAACTCTCCAAGTTCCAGTTCCTTTTTACCTAATGATTTCTTTGATTTCTCTCTCTCATTTTTTTTTTTTTAAAGATTTTTTTTATTTGACAGAGAGAAACACAGTCAGAGAGGGAACACAAGCTGGGGGAGTGAGAGAGGGAGAAGCAGGCTACCTGCTGAGCAGGGAGCCCGATGTGGGGCTCGATCCTGGGTCTCCGGGATCATGACCTGAGCCGAAGGCAGTCGCTTAACCAACTGAGCTACCCAGGCGCCCCTCCCTCTCATGTTTTATCATTTGTAATAAGGAGAAGCTAGGTTACGCTTTCAACATTTTGTTTAGAAATCTCTTCGGCCAAATACCTAATTTCATCATGTGTGGAGTCCACCTTCTACTAAACACTAGAATATAATTCAGACAAGTTCTTTGCTACTTTAAAAGAAGGCTCACCTATCTTCCAGTTACGAATAGTATGTTCTTCGTTTCCATCTGCGTTCTTATCAGAATCACTTTTAATACTTTTGTTTCTTCTAATAGTGTCTTCAGGGAAGTCTCGGCTTTTTCTAGAATGTACATCAAATCTCTCTCAGCCTCTACACACTACCCAGTTCCAATGCCACTACCACATTTTCACATTTTCATGTATTTGTCATAGCAATGCCCCACTTCTTGGAACCAAAACCTGTATTAGTCTGCTCAGACTGCCATAAAAACATAACGCAGAATAGGTGGTTTAAACAATAGAGATTTATTTTCTCACAGTCTGGAGGCTGGAAGTCTGAGATCATGATCTTGTTAAATCATAATTGCCTCCTAAAAGGCTCTATCTCCAAATATAATCACATTGGTGGCTAAAGCTTCAACATATGGAAGGGGAGGTGGGAGAGAATGCATAATTCAGTCCACAACTGAATCTATCTGTCTATCTATATATCTATCTACCTATCTATCATCTATCTATATCTATATCTATATCTATATCTATATCTATATCTATATCTATATCTATCTATCTATCTATCTATCTATCTATCTATCTACCTATCTACTATCTATCTATGATCTATCATCTGTCTAACATCTTATATGTGGTGATTCTAGTGGTTCTGCTTTTCTGATCAGACACTGACCGATACAGTTCCTTATGACCCATAAGGAGTTAACATCTCCCACTGTACTTTGGAGAAGGCATCCATTCCTTTCATCCTTTTATTCTCAAACCTTAACTTTCCCATCTGTTGAGCCATCCCTGGCTATAGGAATGGACCTAACTGACTTGAGCTAATCAGTAATTTCCCAATATCTTGCAGCAATGATTGACTCGGGGCCATGCCATTAGCTTAGTTAATCTAGTCAGAGGGAAGCCCAGGTCTTTTGGATAATTTGAAGGAGAAAGCAAATACCACTGTAGATTTCCTTGCAGCCATCTCTCTAGCATGTGTGAAGTCAGTTTTAGGACAAAGCAGGGAGGAAGGGGAGGGCAGAACCAGGAGCAGAGAAGTGGAGCTACAGCTTTAATGACATTGTGGATTTCTGCATCTTGAACCCCATCTTGGCTTTCACCTAGATGATCCATTCCTTTTATTAAGAAAAGAAGAACAAGAGTTGAATGGTCTATAATAAGTATTCTTACTGGTACACTCATTTCTTGTGGGAGTCATGAATATATAAGCTCTGTCCCAATGCAATAGCAGATCTCAGTACTGAACAGGGCCAGTCAGAAGCCTTTTATTATGGGTGAACAAGGTGGTGGGGAAGGAACAAGTTTTGGACAAAGGGAAAAAGATGTCTCTTTTTATGAGGGTCTACTATATCTACCATGTAGCCCTGGATGTCTTCTTCTGCAGCTTTGGGGAAAAAACTTACAGGATACAAAACCAACAAATTTTAACAAAAACCTGAAAGAGAAAAAGAGACAATTCCTGTTGATGGTTTCTGAGCATCTACTTCCGATCCTACTTCAAACTATATACCCCTGCATTTTTAAGATTCATAAACAAAAGATCCTCATTTTTTAAAAGTTAGTTTTAATTGAATTTCTCTCGATTTCAAACTAAAGAGTTCTGATGAATATATAATATTTTCAAGATGGTCCTGTTGAAATACAAAGACAGCCTTTGCGATAACTAACAGGAGTGAGTTTTTCATAGTAGTTGCCTAACCGCTGCATGGACTGCCTCCCTCCCATAAGAGGCCGGATGGCTATGGCTGTACGTTCTGCTCCATCTAAGCTAAGCAGTACCTGTTTATGGACTGCGTTTCTGAATAAAATGCTCTCCGATTGCAATAAAATGCAATCCTATAATAAAGGATTTCATTATTAGGAGTATTTGAAGATTACTGGCTTGTCAGATTTAATAGAAGAGAGCAGATTTAAGAAGCCAATGGGATGCAGAGCAATCTGCTTTCCAAGGGAAATTCTGTAGATTTTCTGCCTAGAAGAAGTGGCAGTACAGGCAGGGACAGCCAGAGGGCACTCTAGAGACACACGAAGGCTGGGCCCTGGTTATAAAAAGGTAGGCAGGAGGACACTGAGCAAAGGGCAGGCTCAGTCCATCTGCCTCAGTAATTTTTTCTTAATTTTATTATTATTTATAAGTTCTATGGTGATTCTTTGAATTCAACTACAGTGAGAACAGATACCACTGTTTTTTCCACTGCCTTTGCTGTTAGTCATTATGCTTCTTGGCATATATTGGCCAAATCAACTTGTGTGCATTTGTTTTTATTTTTTTCTGCTTTACTAAAATGATGATTTTGGCAGAAGGGTAAACACCTCTGTACCTGTATATTGTTCTTTCCAAAGTATTCACTAGATTTTATGTGTTTGCCTAAGTCCATTTCCCACCACAACTCATATTGGATAATTAACCACTCTGGTTTCTTCTAATAACCGGGACCACAAAATTGACCTCTTAGCCACTTCAACCTAAGATCCAAATACTCGTGCTGAAGCCAAGGTTTTTAGACTTCCTATAAATCCAGGCAATTTTCCCCCTGGATGTTCTTCAGTCTTGGAAACACCAGTTCAGCTGGAATGGTTTCTACATAAGTGAATAAAAGTCTGTGATGAGAACACTAATTTCCCAGTCACCTGGCTCTCCCTGTGTCACAAGGTTTCTAGCAGAACAAACATTCTTGGTCTAACTAATGACAGGAGTATGATACTCCCTCTCTTTCCCTTGGCTCCCCAAATCTCCATTAGTCATTTTCTCATTGAGACCATTTGCAAAATTCTCCATGGCTTGAAAGTTGAATCTATTCTTGCTGCTTAATAGGCCATCTTATGATCTGGTTTTCTTTTCAAAAGCTTTTTATGCTCTCTCTTCTCAAAATCATTTCCACTTTGCCAAATGATACTATTTTGAATAACAGTAAGAGCATTCTAGAAGTAAATTATGATTCTAAAACTGGCTTCATCAAAATAGGAGCAGCTGAAAAAAAAACCATAATGGGTCTAACTCAAAGGACCTGAGCCAAGGAGGAGAAGCAGAAATCAACTGAACTTCTAGAACTGCATTTCTCATAGAGGACCACCTGCTTCAGAATCTCTTGGACTGCTGGTAAGAAATGCAAAGTTCTGGACCCAACATCTGACTTTTTATTTTTTAATTTTTTATTTATTTTAAAATTTGTTATTATTGAAGCATAGTGTACATACAATGTTATATTAGTTTAAGTTGTAACGTGACATAGTAATTTGACAATTCTATACATTATGCAGTGCTTACTATGATAAGTAGTTACCATCTATCACCATACAACATTGTTACAAAGTTATTATCTATTCTCTTATGCTGTAATTTTAATCCTTGTGACAGTGATATTTATTGTATTCCTTGTTCAACTTTTTAAATCAAAATCTCTGGGAAGAGAGTCTAGACATTTGCATCGTGAACACCTTCCCCTGGGACACTGATGTACCCTGACATTTGAGAAATGTTATCCTAACAGCTGGGCCCATGCCAGGGGAAACTTCTTTAAGTGGCCTTTTCCTCCCCTGGATAGCTCTCCCACCCTCAGGACCCAAAACAAGACTTTGAGCCCTCATTAGCCCAATACTATTCTGTGACCACAGACTATGCCCAAGCTATTCAGAAATCTTATTTCAAAGGCCATGAATGGGACCAAGCAAGAGATATTGTGATGCATCGGCCAAAATCTATCTCCACTATTGGAAAGACCATGCCAGAACATCCCCTTCTGATCACAGGGCACTGGTATCATGAACAAATCCTGTGCAGGTGACTATACAGTTCAGCATAACCATGTGTATATGGGAGTCTAAAGAATACTTCTCTCAATGCTTATATTTTCCTATCAAGTAGTCATACTTCCTAAATTTCTCTCTGCTCATCAGCTTCATTCTCAGCCTCTTTCTATATTATTACTATTTTCTTAGACTTTCTATATTATTACTATTTTCTCGGCCTCTTTCTATATTATTACTATTTTCTTAGACACCAAATATGAATATCACATATTTGTCATTACCCACAGTATGTGTTCTTGAAGAATTTTATGGGAAGGTGTTTTTTGTTTTTGATTTTTTGTTTTGTAAATTAAATCATCATCCATTGACTCAAAATTGTGTATGATATCAAGAAAAAATATACTTCAACAATCATCCATTCTAATATCTAATGTTGCCAATGAGGGGACTGAGTTGTTCCTAGCTCTAAAATTATATGATTCTAGATATTGTTGCTCTTCAGTCATAAATTTTATTTTTAGAGACTAAGTCTCTTTGTAGGAATATGTGGCTTTAGTTTCTTATTTAACTAGCCCTTGATTTAAGCTATATTTTAATGATCTTTGGGGAGGTCTTTTATTTTTTATTTTATTTTTTTTTAAAGATTTTATTTATTTGACAGAGAGAAACACAGCCAGAGAAGGAACACAAGCAGGGGGAGTGAGAGAGGGAGAAGCAGGCTTCCCGCCGAGCAGGGAGCCTGATGTGGGACTCAATCCGGGGTCTCCGGGATCATGACTTGAGCCGAAGGCAGTCGCTTAAGCAACTGAGCCACCCAGGTGCCCCACGTGGAAGTCTTTTAAAAGGCCAAATTTGAGACAAAGAAGGAAAATGCTGACTCCTGCCCCACTGCCCCCTTCTCATAGTCCAATATTGACCTAAAAACTTTCACTACTTTAAGACGATAGGCTTTATAATTTCCAAAGGTAATTTGCCCATAGATAAAATAGCTCCTTTCTTTCCTAAAAGTTGATTAATTTGATTCCTTTTGGTAGAATCTACTTCTTATTCTAAAATTAGTACTGACATATGGCACACCTTTGTCTAATCAATTCTTTTTTCTTCTTTTTTTTATTTATTTTCAATCAGCCAACATATAGTACCTCCTTAGTTTTTGATATAATGTTTAAGGATTCATTGGTTGTGAATAACACCCAGGGCTCATCATATCATGTGCCCTCCTTAATGCCCACCATCCAGTTACCCCACCCATCACCCACCCCCCTTTCCACAACCCTCGGTTTGTTTCTCAGAGTCAAGAGTCTTATATGGTTTGTCTCCCTCTCTTATTTCTTCCCTTTCAGTTTCCCTTCCTTTCCCCTATTATCCTCTGCACTATTCCTTATGTTCTACATATGAGTGAAACCATATGATAGCTGTCTTCCTCTGACTGACTTATTTCACGTAGTATAATACCCTCCAGTTCCATCCATGTCGATGCAAATGATAGACATTCATCTTTTCTGATGGCTGAGTAATATTCCCTTGTATATATGAATCACATCTTCTGCCTAAACAATTCTTCCTCCTAAATTAACCTTCCCATTTCAGCCTAAAATCATTTTTTTATAGTACCTGTTATCAAAACTCGAAAGTTCCAAAATTCTATTCCCCCGAGCCTGTGCATGGGAAAGGTGAAGGAGCTGGGCCCTTAGTGGTAAGGCAAAAGAGAACAAAAGTGTGATTGAATATCTAATTACTTAAGCATTCAACCTTTGGCACAGCTTCTAGTATTGTAGTATTGTCTTCTTGAGCTCTTCAATTGCATCTCTATCCACTTGACACAAATTATTAAACAGTATTTCCTTCCATTAACCTCTGTGCTAGGCACTGGATGATGCAGAAATAAATAGGCAGTAAAGTCCTTGAATGGCCTATTGTTTAGTGAAAAGGAGAGACATGTGCATAGTAATACAATGTGTCAAGTAAACATTACAGTTTTGGGAAAAAAGGAACTTCAAAGCCAAGAAAGAACTCTTTTCTCAAGAACAAACCAGATTTTTCTTTAAATAATGAAGAGAAGGGGGAGGTGGAAAGTTTTACGATTTTTAGATAATACTTGTTTCAGAGTAGGCTGCAACAATTGATTGTTAAGGGTAAGTATCAGGTAGACAAAAAGGTATGTAAAGGTCGCCACTGTTTATTCAGGAGGCATTTGAAGAGGGCTGATATCAGGTAAAGAAAGATAATGGACATTGATTGAATTCATGAAAATATGAGAGAAAGTGAACTTTAAAGCCAATGAAGGGATTCTGTCACATATAAAAAGATCTCAACTTTAAGAATAAATAACATGTGTTATATTCTCCTATTTTCAAGGCATTGAATCAAATACTTTGTACAAGTACAATCAAATACTTTGTCACTGAGAAGCCAGAATCTTAAAACAATGAATGCTGATTTTTAAAAAATACATTGCCTTGGGGTGCCTGGGTGGCTTAGTGGGTTAAGCGACTGCCTTCGGCTCAGGTCATGATCCTGGAGACCTGGGATTGAGTCCCACATCGGGCTCCCTGCTCGTCGGGAAGCCTGCTTCTCCCTCTCTCACTCCCCCTGCTTGTGTTCCCTCTCTGGCTGTTTCTCTCTGTCAAATAAATAAAATCTTTAAAAAAAAGAAAACCAGAAAAGATATCACAAATGCCTTAAAATATATATATATTCCCTTATTCAGGGACAATGGTAAGTCATCAGAAGTTGGCCTTTTTAAAATGCAATGCAACAATTTTTAAATGGGTGACTAAAATATAGAGTTTCTTACAAAAGAAAATAAAAATAAAGGTTTTCTTATAGCCAAAGACCAAAGAAACTCTAGAGCAGTTTTGATTTTGACAATGCCTGCAGTCATTTTCATTGCCATGACTGATGGGTGCAGGGAGAGGGTCTACTGATAGTTAGTGGGTAGAGGTCAGGGATGTTGATAAACATCCTGCAATGCACAGGAAAGCCCCCACAACAAATAATTATTCAGCCCAAGATGTTGACAGTGCAAAGGTTAAGAAACCCTGCTCTAGAATTTGACCAAAGTACTATGGCAAAATCTGTTGAATTTGTGTGTTTATAAAGAAAATAAAGATTGTCACTAGTAGATAACCTACATAGAACATTGGAAAGGAGCTTGCATGAGAATTATGTCAAGAGTGTATGTGGAACCACCCAAGTGAGAATATTCTTGACCTTTAGACTACTAATACCCTATCCTATGAGCAAGATTATCCCTCTTTCAACTGAAGAACTTTTTACAAGATCATCTAAATTTTTTTTAAATTGATCTCTGTGTTCACCTAAGAAACATTCTGATTATGATCATGTTTCTTACGTAACTCACCAGCAGTGAGTAAATGCTTAGAGTTTGCCTTCTGCATTTTGAAGGAATCTTTTATCTTCAATTTTAGCCAATGACATTTTGGTCTCCCTTTGATTCAGAAAATCCACACCATGAGTTCTTTAGTAAGAACACTACATAGCCTTAAACAAAAACTTCTAGGCTACCTCTTTTTACTTTCTTTCTTTTCTTTTCTCTTTTCTTCTCTTCTTTGATTTTTTCTTTTCTTTTCTTCTTTTTTTTTAGTTTGCTTCTGACTCATCAATGGGTGTGAAACAGAGCTTTAGAGGAAAAGATAACAGACACTAATCAAACATCATGCATCACATCATCACATTTTCTTGAATTTGCACAAGATATATAACAAGGTATCACCTTACATATTCTACACAACTTGCATTTGTTCAAAATTTACAAAATGCAAAGCAGCCTCCAAAAAACCCTTTCCTTCCAATAGGCTACACAGCCTCAGAGACCAAAGAAATTGTGAGCATTTGAACTTAACAGAAATCTCTTGTTGTATTTTTATTATCTAAATTAAGATTTGCCCCTGAGTTTAAGCATCTATTTAAATCTCAAAAAATTATTATTAATATCTAAATTGCTGATTAGATATTTTTCTGATCCTGATCATTGCTGAACAAATGACATGACATGAAGAGCTGGAACAGCAAGATCTAATTTCTAAGGGACTGTACTCACAGAACATGAGAGAGAACCGAAGATCTTGAGCAGCTGAATGATAAGCAAAGAACTCTTTTGTTCTTTTCTTCGCACTGAATCAAAGGCATTTCAGCTCACTTCCCGCCACCTGAGATGTTGTCACTAAGCCACTTCCTTCTCTTTGAAGTGGTTTTAGACAGTTTACTGCTCTAAAATTCACATCTTATTCTTTTTCCAAACCACATCCATCCATGCTTTTCTCAACTCATCCTCACCAGAAACACCTACTCTCATGTAGGGTATGCATATGCAAGTTAAGAGCCTTACACAACAGACAGAAAAATTAAACTGGGGGAAAAAGTCTCCCTCCAAGGAAGTTGTAAGACCTTTTGAAATGTAGCCTATTTTGCCAGGTTTCTGATCTTTGTCAGTATGAAGGCCAACCAAAGCAAGTTATGTTATGAAAAATATTGTCAGTCCCACTGAGTTTCCTTTAAACTAAGTATGTTGATATAAGCTGACAATTTCACCTTGTTTCACTGAGATGCTTACCTGAAACTCACCTCACACATTCCAATTACTGAAGTACATGACAAGTTTTGACTTGTTCATAGCTTTCTCCTGAGTTTTGAAGAGTAGAAAGCTGGTATTTAACTTTGTGGTTTGTTAAATTTCTGTTGCTTTTGCAACTGCCTTGGTATTACTAATTCCAAAGCAAAGAATGATACAAAAATTCATGTTCATTTTGAAAGTGTTGGAGAAAAAATTTTTTAAACATTGGTTCCTCATTTTGTACAGGAAATGATGTCATCCAGTTCAAACAACATTACTTTCCACAGGGCCGCTAGTCAAAGGCACATGCTGTTCTATGTTCTTGGAACTCACTAGGTTGGTGTTATGAAAGGTGGACAAGGCCATTAATAAATAATAGCAAGGAAAGAGTTTAAAGGAATTTTAGTGCTGGATGAGTTCTTAAGTGATTACTTAATTCATTTCCTTAACTTCAAACAGTTCTGTTGATAAAGTATTCCTGACCAATGTCTTTCTATATTGTTTTCAAATATTTTAATGACTTTCTGTATTGTTTTGAAATATTTTTAGAGAATATCTGCCTTTTGGTTTAGATAAAATGGATAGTTGACCTTCAGATGGGCACTAAATAGGATTGATTATATTCATTTTCATGTCTGTAAGCAAATTGTAATTTGACTAGGTCTCTTCACATTATAAACAGTATATAAATGTTTAGAGAAATGATTATTATAAGAGGATATAAACATAATTCCAAAAACTCAATGAAAAACTTGTCTATAAAAATAACTTCAAGTAAGACAAAATTTTAGACAGTATTTTCTTAATGTCATTAAAAGAAACAAGACTGCATGGCAACTATAGAAGAGAAATAGGAAATTACCAGAAAATCCATTAATATGAAGACAGAAATTTTTTAAAAAACACTCTGAAATCTGCTAATGTAGAACTAAAATTAATAGCTCAACTAAAGATATTAATGAATAGAATGGAAAATGCACAAAACAAACAGGTTTTATGGAATATCAACATAAATGTCTCCCAGAATGTCAAGTAAAAAATAAGAATTTAAAACACTGAGAGTGAAATGATGGATAATCAACATTGAGGCCTAGAGAAAGAGAATAATAAAATTATAAATGCTTCAGAAAAGGATATATCACCAACAAGAATAAAGTAGAAATAAAAAATTTAATAAAACACTATAAACACAAAAAAGGCTATAAAGGAGAAGCATAAAACAAAATAACAGAAGAAAAAACTAATGAAGTAGTTAAGACAAAAATAAAAGTAAGTGGGGGAAAAAGTTGCTTTTTAAAAGGCAAATACCGAGAAAAAACAAAACTCCCTAGGCTACTAGGTTCTTAATATACAGTGACAAAGATATAGTAAGTATAAAAGAATAAAGATATAGTAAGTATAAAAGATATAGTAAGTATAAAAGAATAAAGAGTATTAGGCAAATATTAAACATACAAGAGACCAGGGTTATGGTATTCCTATCCAGTCAAAGTAAAACTAGAATTACAATGAGAAAGGAAATCTTTTCATAAATTGATAAAAGTTATAATCAGTAATGAGACTGAAGCGATTAAGGACATTTTTATGCCAAAAACAACATCAAAATGCAGAATGCAAAAATATTAGACAATCAAAGAATAACTAACAAAACCCAAACACAAGCTTCAGCCAATGATATCTTGAGGAAGTAATAACCGTATAAGTACTCTTAGATCCTAGCATCTCCTGAGCCTCAGTCACTCATGGAGCTTGGGGTTGCTGAAAGCCTCAGGTTGGTCACCTCTAAACTTGAACAGCTCTTTCTGGGACTGCACTGGGAATAGCCTGGACACAGTGCAACCTGACAACATGGCCCATCGTTTCTGACACCAAGGAATGCAATAACAGCATCTTATTTCTCTACCACAAGATACAAAGGATGGTCAAAGAAATACTGAACCCTCAGTATCTGAGTCAGCAGCCACCTCAAGAGCGAGCTGCTCCTGCCCGCCACAGACAAAAGGACATGAAGCTACTAACAAGTTTTTGTTGAGATGCCCAACAGAGCAGGTTGTACAGCTCAGATTGCACTGAATGTTAGGGAAGATGAACAAGAACCTGCCTAGGCAGCAGTCCTAAATCGTTGTTATCACGCCTTTATGGTTGATGTGCCTTTCAGGTCAGCAGCCAGAAGCAGGATGGCAGTTCTAACGATGCAGGCACAAACTGAAAATTAGAACTTCATTGTTATTTTCAAATATTGATGTAAAAACTAGAATTACATATAAACTCATTTGTCTTATCACAATTTATTTCAAGAATGCATTTGTCAGGGAAATAAAAGGAAAAACTGTTGGTTTCTTTAAATATAATTATAACTTTTAAATTAATGTGGGGTGGCTACTTTTAAAAATTTAAATTTGTTATTATCTATTTGTGTAAACAAAATTTACTGTCAAGGGTAATGATAAATTATTTGAAGAAATTATCCTTAAAAGTTTGTAGCTGAGAATGGCATGTACATTTAACCAGAGACTAAAAACGAATGTTCATAGAAGTAAGTTCAAGTGCTCAATAAGAATGTTTTGGGAAGATTTTAGGTTAAAAATATTTTATCAAATGAGCACTAATTTCATTTTACAAACTTAGTATTCTGTTTCACTTATCAAAGTTATACAATATAAAGAAAAATGTAGTTTTTTCACCAAATTTGTTCATATACAAAATCACTCTCTTATTTCCTCAAGTTTATCCCAGTTTGTCACAGAAATATTTCCCTTTCTCATGTGTCATTATATGTAAAAATTGGGAAGTAATGCCCTGAAACAATATTTTTTTGAAACACATGTTTCTTTATGATAATTATTTAGTGCCCTGAAACAATATTTTTTTGAAACACGTTTCTTTATGATAATTATTTAGATCTAAAACAAAATATTATTAATTTAGTTATTGATTGTTTTTAACTTACTTATTGACCACTGTTACTTCCACCTTCATGAGAGCATATCTGTCATCATAGGGACCTTTCCTGTGTGGTTCATTACTGTAAGCAGAGACTCTGTAACAATGACACAAGTGTACTAAATGGAAATCTCTTTTTGATTTGTAGATTCAAGTTCTAAGCAGTTTTTTTCTCTTATATTTTTTATTATTGTTTCTATTTCAGTAGTCTGTATTTCGTTCTTTAAATGAACAAAATTCTCTTTCGTTCATTCTTCTCCTTCCTCTGTGATAATATCTCCTTTCACTATTTTCATCATAGTTGACTATCTAGGAATGTTTCAAATCCATTCTCTACCTTATATTACTGTCTTAGTCCCTTCAGGTTGCTGTTAGAAAATACCACAGACTCAGTGGCTTATAAACAACAGAAATTTATTGTCCACAGTTCTGGAGGCTACATATTCAAGATCATGGTTGGGTGGAGGGTTGCAGACTTCTTTCATATCTTCTGTTATAGCCTCACATGGAAGAAAAAGTGAGAGGTCTCCCTGGAGCCTTTTTTATAACATCACTAATCCCATTCAAGAGTGCTTTTCCGGGGCGCCTGGGTCGCTCAGTTGGTTAAGCCACTGCCTTTGGCTCAGGTCATGATCCTGGAGACCCGAGATCAAGCCCCACATCGGGCTCCCTGCTCTGCGAGAAGCCTGCTTCTCCCTCTCTCCCTCCTCCTGCTTGTGTTCCCTCTCTGGCTGTGTTTCTCTCTGTCAAATAAATAAATAAAATCTTAAAAAAAAAAAAAAAGAGTGATTTTCTATCATCATCTGATTACCTCCTAAAGGTTCCATCTCCTAAAATCATGAGCTTGGAGGTTAGGATTCAACCTTTGAATTATTAGGGGTACAGTCAGACCATAGCAATTACTGCTTTCTTTTTTTGTATTCCTAATTTTTATTTTTACTGCTTCAAATGCGTAAACTTTGGGTTTTGCCACTGCATATGGAAATTCCTTCGGTTTTTGTTTTGTTTTTTTTTTTTTTAAAGATTTTATTTATTTATTTGACAGACAGAAACACAGCCAGAGAGGGGAACACAAGCAGGGGGAGTGAGAGAGGGAGAAGCAGGCTTCCCACCGAGCAGGGAGCCCGATGTGGGACTCGATCCCGTGTCTCCGGGATCATGACCTGAGCCGAAGGCAGTTGCTTAACCAACTGAGCCACCCAGGCGCCCCTGAAAATTCCTTGTTTTATCTGAGATTTCTTTATTTGCATGTTTACCTTGATCTCATCCTTCATCTTATTTCTCTTTATTGCCCCTTGTTTTTCTATCATAGTTGTCACGTATACCCACTTCTTTTTGAAGTTATTAAGCCCATATCACTTCAGTGCATTATTTCTATGGCATATGGATTAAAATCATGGGATTTTAAGTTAGATGTTTATTCTGTGTATTTTCCCTGCATCAAGGATCTATGTGAACAACTCAAGAAATTCAAAACTTATTTTAAAATTTTGGTAATAGACTAACAACTTGTATCAGAAAAAAATGTTTATGCTTTGGATAAAACATTTCAAAAAAATAAATGATTGAAAGTACTGTAGAATAAACAAAATAAGACAAAAGCTAGAAGAAAGTTGAACCATGAAAGAAGGGAATTGTATTGGGTGAGATTTGTGTTTATATGGCTTTTTGCCTGAGGGGACTCTCCAGTCTACACAGTAGAGAGATGTTGGGAACTGGAGCATAAAAAGACTTGGTTTTACTGGCTTAATGGTCAAAGTGCAGGGCATGCCAAAGCATGAGGAAAATTTCAGAAAAAAGAGAACTATGGAAGAAGGGACCCAAAAATCTGAGCAAAGTACCTTTCAATTTCATGGCTGAACCCTTATTCATACATGAGAGACTTCAAGAAGTTCAGCAAAGAGCAACAGTTGGAAGACAAAACAGCAACAGCAGAAAAGGTTTCAGCTGCTTCTCCCTTCAGGAGAGAGAGTTTGGACTTATTTCCAGACAAGACTACTAGTTTTTCAAACACAAATCAACATTTCTCAGAAGAAGATAACAGATCAGGAGTTCTAAAATGTATTTTTTATGAGATCCATTGTTAGGGACTGAATTGTGTCCCTTTGAGTTCCTATGTATCACAGAATGTGACTGTATTTAGAAATAGGGTCCTTAGAGAGTCAACTTAAACTGGTGAGCCCTAATCCAGTATGACTGGTGCCCTTGTTAGAAGAGGATATTAGGACACAGACAACAGAGACAGAGGGAAGACCATGTGAGGACACAGTAAAAGGGTGACCATCTGCAAGCAAAAGAAAGAGGCCTTAGAAGAAACCAAACTTGCTGAAATCTTGATCTTCAACCTTTAGACTCCAGAACTGTAAGAAAATAAGTTTTTGTTGTTTAAGCCACCTAGTTTATGATATTTTGTAATGGCAATCATAGTAAACCAATATAAAAATTGGGCAATAAAATTATTAAACATGCAAAGAAATGAAAATGTGACTCGTAGGAGAAAGGAAAAAATCAACCAATAAAATAAACTCTGAGATGACTGATATTTTGAGGAAAAAAAAAAAAAAGACAAGAACCTTAAGGGAGTGGTTGTAAATGTATGCAAAAACCTAGGGCATTACAAATACATTCAAGACAAAGAGGGCCATAATAAAGGTACTTACTAGGAATCTCATCAATGGAAGTTCTAGAACTAGAAAATGTCTGAAATGAAAAATTCACTAGATAGGTTTAACAGCAGACTAAAGATGGTAGGAAAAAAATATGTGAGTTTGAATGTAGAGCAATGAAAGCCATCCCATCTCAAAAAAAGAGAATAAAGGATTAACAACAACAAATGTACAGAAACTCTCGACTCTGAGGTCATATAAAAATGAATCTGTATGTAATTAGACTTTCAGAAAAAGAGAAGAAAATGAGAGAATGGGGGAATTTTAAAGAAATATTTATCTAAAACTTTCCATATTTGGTCCAAAAACAGTGGACTTAATAGTCAAAGAAGTTTAGAGAACTCTAAACAAGAACACTTAAACATGGACACACACACACACAGACACACACACATCCATGTACACACACAACTTGGCACATCATCATCAAACTGCTGGGAAAAAAATATTACAAAAATTGTGAAGGAAGTCAGAAAAAATGTCATATTGTATTACCAGGACCAACATATGAATCATGGTTTATATCTCAAGAGCTATATTGGAGTCAAGAAGATAATTAAATGGCATCTTCAAAATGTCTAGAGGAAAAAAAAATTATTATTCCAAATTTTACACTCAGAGAAGATATTCTTTAAAAGAATGCGAAATAAAGACCATTGCATATAATACAAAAGGAGGAGAATCTACTGCTAGCTCAGCTTATTTACAAAAAATGCAAAAAAGAAGTTCTTATCTGAAGGTAAATGACATCGGATGGAAACTTATATCTACATGAAGGAATGAAAAACCCTGGAGAGGTGGGAAAATATAAAAGACTCCTACTTTTTTTCTTTCCTTATTTTCTTTAAAAATATATTTTTATATATTTTTATTTTATTATATATTACTTCCTGGGTGGCCTAGTCAGTTCGGCATCTGACACTTGATTTTGGCTCAGGTTATGATCTCAATGTGAAATCAAACCCCACATCAGGCTCTATACTCTACATGGAGTCAGCTTCAGTTACTCTTTCCCTGTCCTGCCCCTACACCTCCCTGGCTCACTCTCACTATCTCTTGTTCTCTCTCTTTCTCTCTCTGAAATAAATAAATTTTTTTTAAAAAGTATATGACTGTTTACAGCAAAAAATATACCATATTGTATGGTATATAATACATATAGGTATATATTAAAAACTCACACAAATAATGGGGTAAAATAAACTACACTGTTACAAGGTTCTTATATTTCATATGAAAAATATAATATCACCTCCAATATATGATAAGCTAAGAATGCCTATCATTATCCTTACAAAAGTTTATATGAGTAAATAAGTAGTGCAAAGAAATACACTAAAAACCAATAAAGAAATTAAAATAGAATCTCACGAAATGCATCAAACAATTATTCTAAGAAAGATAAGAAAACGGGCAGAAAAGAAAAAATGGCACTCTAGGAAACATATAGAAAACAAACAGACATAATCCAACTATGTAATGCTTAAATTGAATTGAAATAAACACTCTAATTAAAAGACAGACATTGCCAGTGGATTAAAAAAATATATAGGACCCAATCTTTGTTGTGCATGAGGAGCACTTTAAATGTAAAGAAACAGGGGAGTTGAAAATAAAATAATAGAAAAAATATATAACATTAGAGTAACTACAATTTCAGACAAAATAAGCTTCACAAGAGATATTCTTAACTTGGAGAGACATTTCAAAATGATGTTTGTGTGGATTGCCAATAACAAAGCTTCAAAATACATGAAGGAAATAACTAACAAAACTAAAGGGAGAAATAGCCAAATCCACCACCAGATGGAGATTTTAACAATGTTCTCAACAACTGATCAAGTACCTAAACAAAAAGTAAAGATATAGAAGATTTAAACAACATGATCAATTATTATGTCCTAATTGACATTTATAAATCCAATAACTGCACCCAATAACTGAAAAATACACATTCATTTTAACTACACATAGAATACTTAACTAAGAAGAACTACAAGCTGTGAAGTAAAACAAGTTTTAATATATTTCAAAAGTTTGAAATCTTACCAGGTATATTTTGATAACATAGAATTAAATTAGAAATCAATCATAACAAAATATTTACAAAAGCCCCAAATATTTGGAAATTAATCAGCACACTGTTAAATATCCCATGGGTCATGGAAGAAATCAGAAATAATATAAATATTTCAACTAAATGATAATAAAAGTATAATGTATGTAGAATTTAGGCTAAATCAGTGCATGGAGAGAAACTTATAACTTTATATGTTTATGTGTATGTATATAATATAAACAAATTTTATACATATTTCAATATATACTTAATTAAACATTTAGTATATATTTTAATTAGTTTAAATTCAATAATTTTATTGAATATTTTAATTAGGCCTTTAAATTAAATAATTCAAGCTATCACCCTAAGAAGGTGGAAGAATTCAATCAAATTAAATTCAAAATGGAAAAAAGGAAGAAAATAAAAAGGAATAGAAATGTAGTAGAAACCAAACAATAGAAAAATGTAAAAGCCAAAATTGGGGAACACCTGGGTGGCTCAGGCTAAGCACCTGCCTTTGGCTCAGGTCATGATCCCAGGGTCCTGGAATCAAGCTCTGTGTCACTGGGCTCCCTGCTAGTGGGGAGTTTGCTTCTCTGCCTTCCCTCAGCCCCATCGCCATCCCCCTGCCCCACTCGCACTCACTCTCTCTCACTCCCTCTCTCAAATAAATAAAAGTATTTAAAAAATCAAAAGTTGGTTTTCATCACTTGCATTAATTATTGTGCTAGAAGTTTTATATAGGAGAATACTTCAAGAGAAATAAATAAATGCATAAGTATTAGAAAGGAAAAGGCTAAATATTTTTTTACTTACAATTTGATTATGTACATAGAAAATAGTAAGAAATGCTCTATGCAAATATGAAAATAAGTAAGAGGATTTAGCAAGGTCACAGGATACAAAGTCAAGAGAGAAAAATTCTTTTTATATATTTGTAGTGAACAGTGGAAAATAAAAATTCTTTCAAAATAACATTGAAATCATAAAATAGGAATAAATTCAACAAAACATATCTAAAATCAACTAAAACATAAAATATTGCTAAAAGAACTTTTTAAAGACCTAAATAAAGAGCGCTATATGTGGTTCATGGATTGGAAGACTAAATATTTTAAAGATGTTAATTCTTGGGGCGCCTGGGTGGCTCAGTTGATTAAGCGACTGCCTTCGGCTCAGGTCATGATCTCGGAGACCCAGGATCAAGTCCCACATCAGGCTGCCTGCTTGCCGGGAAGTCTGCTTCTCCCTCTCTCACTCCCTTGCTTGTGTTCCCTCTCTAGCTGTGTTTCTCTCTGTCAAATAAATAAAATCTTTTAAAAACACTCTTGAAAAAAAAAGAATAAGTTCTCTATAATTTCATCTGTGGGATATTCTATAGGCAAAACTAATCTATGATGAAAAAAATCAGAACATGATTATCTTTTGTGGGAATATTAACTGGAAAGTGAGACAGAAAACTATCTTAGGTGGTAGATATGCTCTTTAAATTCACAGGAGTTTAGATTATACAGCTGCATGTATTTGTTTAAATTAATAAAATTGTACACCCAAGACATGCATTCCATGTTATACAAATATCACCCTACACAAAAAACGGAATATAAACAATATTGAAGTCTATTTAGTATGTTTGTTATTTTTGCAGAGTTTTGAGTTAGGGATACTAAACTACTTCCTGTGTATTCTACTCTTGAACAAATGAATAAATATACTGAGGATAGTGAAAATCAATTTTCTTAACTTTGTATAAGGGCACTGAAAATACAGAAAACAATGAAGCTAGGACATACCCTGTAATGTTAGGCTGGAATTGGAGATGTCAGTATCGGCTCATTAGAGCTAGAATAGATGATAGATGATAGATAGTTAGATTAGATAGATAGATATCAATATTGAATTCCTTAATTTTGATCATTGTAAGAGAATGAATATGGGGCGCCTGGGTGGCTCAGTTGGTTGAGCGACTGCCTTCGGCTCAGGTCATGATCCTGGAGACCCGGAATCGAGCCCCACGTCGGGCTTCCTGCTCAGTGGGAAGCCTGCTTCTCCCTCTCTCAGTCCCTCTGCTTGTGTTCCCTCTCTGGCTGTGTTTCTCTCTGTCAAATAAATAAAATCTTTAAAAAAAAAAAAAGAAAATAAATAAAGATTTAGTGGTAAAGAGGTATAATGTTTCCAACTTACTCATAAGTTACTCAAAAAGAAGAATTATGTCTGTATATATACATACACATATACATACACATACACATGTGACAGTGATAAAGCAGATAAGGCAAAATTAAACAATTGATGTGAATCTAGGGAAAATTATATACTAAAAATCTTTGTACAATCCTTGCAAGTTATCTGTTTGGAATTATATCAAAACTAAAACATTACATAAAAATTACCAAAATATCTCCAAGAAAAGTAAAAAAAAAATATATTCACATGATAAGTACAAAAGAAGAAATGATGATATTGAATTTGGGCAATTGATAGAATAAGCAAATTCTATAGTTTTCTCTTTGACAAATTGAACAACAAAAGATGCATTTCTCAGATAATATTTTTAAAAGAAAAACTACAATATTTTTCACTACAAGTGAAAAACCAATGATAGAATTAATATAGTGAATACATTTTATTAATATCATGAATTTCTATACTTGGAGACAGTGAGAGGAACAAGAAAAAGTCCTTCTAGAAGGATAAAATAGTGTAAGTTTAAACAAGACATCATTTCAAGAAAAAAAGTAGGTTAATGAAATTAAAACAGGTGGTGCCTGAGAATGTGAAACAGAATAGAGTAAAAGGTTAGAGTACTCAATGAAGAAGTGGACTTAAACCTAAGAATCATATATATATACATATATATATACACATACACACACATATATATATATACATACACACACATATACATATATATGTATTGTTTGTTTCAGAGATACAGGTCTGTGATTCATCAGTTTTACACAATTCCCAGCACTCAACTTAGCACATACCCTCCCCTGCTTCCATCACAGAGCTACCCCATCAGGTCCACCGCCTCCCCTCCAGCAATCCCAAATTTGTTTCCTGAGATTAAGTCTCTTATGGTTTGTCTCCCTCTCTGGTTTCATCTTGTTCCATTTTTCCCTCCCTTCCCCTATGATCCTCTGTCTTTTGCTCTGATATGAGGAATCTGAGACTATATATTAAGGCAATGAGGTGTCTACAAAGAAGGGGAAGCATTCGTTTGGTAGTATAGGAAGAAAATTAACATGCCAAGTAAAGCAATATAATTCCAACAGGAAATACCTTTAAGACCGGCTTTTAAAACTCTTTAAATTCAGTAGGAGGTCAGGACTTCAATTCTGTATCATGGAGTGGTAAGATACTAATCAAAAGAGCCAATCAATGAAGGGTAGAATGGCAAACACGCAAAGGTGCTTCAAAATAGAAGTATGTGGCACTCTATAAGAACATTTAATAAAAGATTGAGCTAATATTTCTTAGGTATGTGAGCAATTTTTAAAAAATTATGAAGTGAGTGATAGTTAACTATTCAGAAAACATAAAGACATTCCAGGCAGGAGGACTGGCATTGCAAACGATATTTGCTGGGAGGGAGTGTGGTGAATGTATGAGGTTTCTACTTGCTGCCATAAAAAATTACCACAAACATAGCTATTTAAAACAACACATATCTGTTATTTGACAGTTCTTGAAGCCAGGTGTCTATAATGGATCTCACTGGGCTAAAATCAAGGGCATATAAGTACGGTTTCCCTTCTCTGAGATTCTAGAGAAGGAGAAACCATTTCTTTGCCTTTTTCAGTATCTAGTGGTTTTCTATGATTCATGGTCACCTTCCTCCACCTTGAAAGTCAGAAATGTCAGATGGAATTTTTATCACACTGCATCACCCTGACCTACTCCTTTGCCTCCCATTTTCACTTTGAAAGACCATGGTGATCACATTAACCCCACCTGGATAATCCAAAATAATCCGCCCATTTTAAGTCAAACTGATTAGAAACTTTAATTCTATCTGCAACCTTCATTTCTTTTTGCCATGAAACCTAACATAGTCACAGGTTCCAGTGATTAGTATGTGGACAGGTTTCAGGGACCATTATTCTGCTTACTCCAGTTAGTTTAGGGGATATCAAGAAAACCAGTGTAGCTGGAGTCTAGACAGTATGGGGAATATTGACAAAAGGCCATGGTGGAAAGGCAGGGCTAACACACCATCATATATGAAGCCATTAAGAAAAAATATAGGTCTCCACTCTTCCAAATCTACTTCCCATTCTGTTTTCCATAAAGTAACTAGAAAAAGGATGACATTTTATCTAAAAGCTAATTGGGAATTCAGACCCTTAGCTTAAGGGTTAGATAAGCAGGGGTACCTGGTTAAGCATCTAACTTTGGCTCAGGTCATGATCTCAGGGTCCTGGAATCAAGTCCTGCATTGAGCTGCCTGCTCAACAGGGAGTCTTCTTTTCCCTCTCCCTATGCCCCTCTCCCAACCACCCCCCACTCATTCTCTCTCTATCTCAAATAAATAAATAAAATCTAAAAAAGGATATGCAAAAGCAATAAAGGCTGGAAATACCTAAAATGAAAGGATTATTTATTTTCCCCTTAGAGAAATGGAACAGAAGAGTTAAAAGGAGAAGGGAGTATGAGAAGAAAGGAGAAAAGATCATCAAGAAACCCAAGAGATTAGCTGTAGGATCTTTAAAAACCAACTTGTTTAACAGTCTATATAAATTTTGTCTGCTCCTAAAATGTAAATCTCTAAATTTTGGCAAAATTTTCTATACATAAGAAAGACCTTAATGAATAGATTTGTTGTATAAATCAAGAACTGGCTCCACACATCTTCGGAAGAAGTGATGGTAAAGAAAAATGAAAATCGTAAGATGCAAAGCTGGAAAATAATAATTCAGTAGAGGCACAATTCCAAACCAGAGGTCATCTGGTGAGATGAGATACCACATGAGATACCACATGAGATGAGGTACCACATGAGATGAGATACCACATGAGATGAGATACCACATGAGATACCACAAATTCTCTCCCAGATATTTATAGAAGTCTTGGGAGGGCATTCAAGGCAAACTTACCAGATCTTAAGAGATCTGAAAGCCCCAAGTAGATATCTGACCTACAAGTTTGTGCTTTTCCCCTAATATCACATTAAAAAAAAAAAAAGGATACTGATTTTTAGTAGCATTTCAAATTCTTTCATTCCTTTTGCAGCTTCTTCATCTTGCCAAGATCACTTTTCCATCATTTTGATCTAAAATAACTCTTTGAGTAAATAGGTGTGGAGAAAATCAAGAAAGAAGAGAGAACATGCTTGCAAGTACAAATCAGAACTGGAATGGGAAATAGAGCTTGGGTCTCTTGAATAATCTCACCGGGCAGAATGCGCAGAGAGCATGTAACGGTAACAGACATTGTATTTGACCAATTTAAGGATTTTCCATTTACTTCTAATGCCACCAGTTAAATTTTCTATTCTGAAATAAATAGTTGTATAGTGTTCAGTTGCTCTGTTCAGGACGGAGACTTTTACAAAACAATCAGTAGTTTAGTTTCTTGAATTGTTAGCCAAATTGAAATCACTTTGGTGTCTGACACTTCGTTTTTCATGAAGTTTGGAAATGAGATGTAGTGAGAGGAGCCTTCTCCAAGTTAGAAGGAGTTCACAACTCTATAGAGGGAATGAATAGAAGCCAACTACCCCCACCCTAAAAGGAAATGCTTCCCAACACCTACATATTTTTTAAAAAGTTGCATTTTGCATGTTACTTTATTTTAAATAAAAATAGCTTGAAAAACTTTATAGTGTCATGCACAACAGCTCCTTTTCCTACATATTCTTTTCTGATTTCCCAGGATTTAATTTCTCTTCTCTCATCCTCAACTTTGTTATCTTCACTCAGAGCAGTTACTTCCTGTAAAAGTATTGGCACTCCAAGCATTTCAAGGGCCTCCAACACAATGATTGAAGGAATAGTCTAGACTTTGAACTTTACTTTCATTTCAGTAGGCTTCTATAATGAACACCCAAGTACCCATCCCATAGCTTAGGTGTTGAGCTATTACACATGCTGTTGTTGAAGAACACCTTTTTAAGTGATTTGGAAACATGGTTGAATGGCCAAGATGTAATGAATATTGACATAATTTAGAACCTCTAAAAATGAACTGGAGTTGATTTTTTTTTTAAATGAGGAAGAGTGGTCAATTTTGTTGCCTGTCAAATCATGTTTAGGGATAGGACTTATACACAGCTTTTAACACCTTGTATCTCACTGTCATGTACAAAATTCATGCAAGACAGAACTCTCATTGAAAAGATTTGATCTAAACCACATGCAAAACAAATGATTCTCTCTAAAATATTTATTTATGCTCACAGGCCTGGCTGCTCCAAAACTTCCATCTCTATCTGAGAAATCAACATATTAGCAAAGAAATAAATTTGACTTTGGTTATTATTTTAGGGGTTTGATTTTTTGTTTTAGTTTTTTTTAATTCACTAGTCAGCCCCCAATCTTTGCAAAGATTGTGTTTGTTTTTGTAAAATCAAAAATGGACCAAAAAAACATCACGTAAGGTGGTTGATAATATCCTGTTATTGAAGCCAGGATTGAGAGTTTCTGTTTCTCTTTAATCTGTGCTATTTACTGATTATTTGCTGTATCATAGGAGTATAGATTGAACATCAGATATAACTTTACCCTAAGTCTTATCCCACAAGCCTGTCTTCCCTCCTATTGCACAAATTTTGATTCAAAGTTTTAGATGGCTAAAAGTACTTGGGACTTTAAGTAATAAATAGTACTGTGAGGAAGAAAACAAAATTAGCATAAAATAAGAATGAGATGAGACTGAATGAAAAATTCAGAAATGCTTTTGTAAATCACACAGGTGATCACCAATTAAGAGGTATAAATCTTTATAAAGGAAGGAAGGCAAATGAATACAATTAAGAACCTACAATGCTCTCTTATTCAATTTTCAAAAAATTATATCTACTTTTATGGGCTCAGAAAGGTTAGGCTTTTGTCCAAAGCAAAACCTCAAAAATGAGTGATGGAATCAGTATTAAATTCACAGCCACATGACTCCATCATCTATCTTCTTTTCATTGCAAAGAGTAGAGATATGACATGTTTGTGCATTTATGCGGGTGGGGCGGGGGGGAGGAGGCAGGATTTCAGACAGAGAATGATGAACACAAGGGGAGGAAGGAGTCTCCAGTCAGAATGCAGTATCTTCAAAATGGGAGAAAGACATAGTTCAGGATTTCTGAGCAGAGGCCAAGAGAAAAAAAAAAGCCAGGTTGTATTTCATGATGTCTTGGTGAACAGTGATAGAGATTTGTTTATTGATGTTTGTTTGTTTGAAATTTAAGGGTCACCCCATCACCATGCTCTTGTTCACAATGTTTCCTGCCTTGAAGATCCCTCTCCCCTTACCTATTACTCTCTCCTCTTTTGTAACTTTATCCTCTGTATCTTTATGGACTTCTTTAAATCATCATTTAAGTATCTGGGGTGTCTCTTCAACAATGAACAACTTTTCTTCTGCCCTATTCTCCATTTAGCTATGGCTTTCATTTCTTTCCTACTTCTCAAGAAAACTTGTTGAATTTATTGTTTTTACCTCCTCACTCCCTGTTCACTCTTCAATCTGGTTTCCTGCTCTACCAAAATCCATCACCAACATGTCAGAAATCCCAATGAACTTTTCCAGACATCCACTTTGCTAACACTTTCAGCAGAACTTGACATTTTGAACATTCTTCCCCCCTGGCATCACTCTCTTTTGGTTTTCTTCCTATGCCTGTTCATGCTTCAGTATCCTTTGTAGAGTCAGCTCCTTCAACTGTCCTTCAAGTACTGCTGATTTTTGGAGTTCTATCATAGGCCCACTGCTTTCCCTCCTCCAGTTACTACTCCAGGGCATCCTTATCCAGGCCCACAGCTTTAACTACTAGCCACTACTAGCCATCTGCTGTTTCCCCTCAACATCTGCAATCTCATTCACCCTCAAGAGTTCTACAGCCTTATTTTCAACTATCTACTGAACATAACATTTGAAACTAAACATCTCTAAATCTCAATATATTATATTACTCTCCAAACCAGATATTTTTATAAATTTCCATATTAGCAAATTACTCCCCTCTTTAGTTGTGTAAGGTGAACACCTGGAACTCAACTCTTGTTCCCTCCTTCATGAACCCATTCTTGCTGCATCTTATCTAATCAATCCCCCAATCAATTTATCTCCCAAATATGTGAATTACCTATGTTGTCCCATTGTCACTACCATTATCCTAACCAAGCCAACATAATTTCCTACTGTCACAATAGCTGTCAATACTGGCTTCTCTGCTTCCAGCCTTGTGCCCATTAACTCATTCAGTACACTGTTCTCAGAGCATCACATCACTCTTCTTCTCAGAATGTATAAATAGATTCCCATGTGATTTAGATTAATTTCAAACTCAGAAATATTATACAAAGCTCTGTATGATCTTATCTCTCCTTCTTTCTCCTACCTCATCTCTTGATACACTCCCTTCCCACTCTGTGCCTTATGATAGAACTTTTTGGAATGCAATTCCTCCCACCACTTTCCTCTTCCTTTTTATTGGTAAACTGCTATTCATCCTTCAAACCTCAGCCTAAATATCATTGTTTTAGAGGAGCCTCCATGACTGTCAGTTTAGGTTAAATTTTGTACTCTCATGGTATCCATGCATTTTTCTTATCATATTATTAACCATGCATATATAATTATACATTATAGTAACTAATCATTGGATTGTCTTCCCCTCTGGATGGTGAGTTCTATGAGCACAGAGCCCATGGGAACATTCTCACTACTATATTTGCAAAGCACTATGTTTGACACATAGTCAGTTCCTAATAAATACTTGTTAAATAAACCCAAGCTCAAAAGACAATCATATAGAAAGTCACCAGGAAGTCTAAGGTGGCTAGGCATAAAGTAGTATCTTTTGTTTCCATTACTTTGACCGTGTTTGTTCTCTGTTCCACTGACTGTCAATGAAAGGCAGTACATAGTGTACAATGTAATCAGAAGTGCATGGAATAAATTGATTAATAATAGAATTTTGAGATTCTAAAAAAATCTAATCACAAGATGTCTGAAAAAAACTGCTCCCCATCATGTCATAGATTATTAAGAAATAAACACAAGCTAATATAGTCTCTTGTTCAATTCATAAAGAATGTTATCAATTAAAAATGGACTTTATGGAAATAACATAAAAATATAAACAGCTAGGCTAACTTATAAATTTTGTTATTGTCAAAATATTTATAGAAAAATGAAACGTCTTAACAAAAGTTATAACAGTAACTTTGACTTCAGAAAACCAGACTTGGAAAAATAACCATAAGAGAGAAAATTCTAAATGGAAGAACTTATACTTCATAAAACTTAATGTGGATTTCAAAGGTGATTAAATCAAAACCATAGAAAAATTAATTAATCTCACTGAAAATAATTTTAATAATATGTAAATAGAAAAAGAATTCAAAATGGTTTAACTGCTCCTTAGAGGGAAATGAACAATAAACTGTTAGCTTAATTTTTTTATCTGAAAAATATTTGCAAAAGTTTATTATTAAATATGTATATATCCACATCATTAAATATACATACACACAAATACATATATTACTATGTGCATATATATATGCATGTGCACATTTGTGTGTATATGTATAATTAACTGTATACATATGGGTATATATATGTGTATGTATACAGTTGATTATACATATATATCATTAAGATGAATATATAATATATAATAGCAAATATTATCTATCTATCTATCTATCTATCTATCTATCTATCTATCTATCTATCTATCTACCTATCCATCTATCTATATCTCCTTAAAACAAAAAGCAAAGTCAGCTGGGTTGAAACAGTTGGACCAAAGTATCTGTTACCTAGGTATTCTCCCTTGTGACTAATCTCATAAACTCACAGGAATTTCAAGTAAGATTCTGAGGATTTCTTGGTGAGCACAGAATAAAACAAAAAGAATTAACTCAGATTAAAGTATTAGACAGGAATAGCCTGAGATAGCTTGCTGTGTCCACCTTCACAGCCAGGACTGGACAACCAAATATTTTGGTCTCATTGTTGAAGCTTTCCAAAGCTATGTGGTTTGTGGTTTGTGGTTTTTGTTTTGTTTCATTTTTTTTCTTTTTCTTTTCCATTTTCTCTTTCTTTCTTTTTTTTATTCCTATATTTGAAAAGCAAAATATCACCCCTTACTCCTTAATATAAATCTTTATTTAATTCCAATGGACAGGTTTTCTCATTTATTCACAAATAATGTCATATGCAAACCCATCTTTGCAGTTTTGTTCCCTGCTTGGAATTTTTCCCTCCTGTCCTCTTATCCATACTGTCTTCTTTATGAGGTCCACTCTGATCAAAACAGATATTTATCTTCTAATTCTTCTCTGAATTCCTAGAGACTTTTATCACTCTGAATTCCTAGAGACTTTTATCACCATGTTTCCATGGTATTTACATTGGTCATGATTTGGAAGAATGGCACTTTATGAGAAGGAAAGTGTACTATTTCTCCTAACTAAATAATTACTTCCTTGAGGAATGGGAAAGATACCAAGACATCTTTGTATCTCCATTACTGTCTTGCACATAGTAAGCAACTGATTAAAGTGTTATTGCCTTTTAGATTCTAAACGAAATGGTAGGATCTTCAGTGAGTGTTGTCATAGCATTTGTTCTGAGAGATGTATTTCCCCATAATCCTTAAAAGTAAGTGATAATACCCTGTTTGATAATTTCATTTTAAAAAGCCAAAATTGGGCGCATGGCTGACTCAGTTGGTTAAGCCACTGCCTTCAGCTCAAGTCATGATCCTGGAGTCCCAGATCGAGTCCCGCGTTGGGCTCCCAGCTCCGCGGGGAGTCTGCTTCTCCCTCTGACCTTCTCCCCTCTCATGCACTCTCTCGTTCTTTCTCTATAAATAAATAAATAAAATATTTTTAAAAAGACAAAACTGTGGGGGGTGTACAGGCCAGAGACTGCAAACTGATAACATTTCAACAGACATATTTTGTTTAGCATTTAAATGTTGTGGTTTTCAATATAATTCATCAGCAGTCTTTGAAAAATCAGAAAAAAAATGTACATTAAAATCTAGGTTTATACTTTCTCTTGAAAAACCCAAAGGGCTAGCAATATTTCAAAAAAGATTTTGGATCCATAAGACTCATCGTCACAGTAACTGTCCAAACCCAAGCAGCGCTGCCCTTTTTAGGTGTACACTTGTGTCTCACCATATCCTCCACTTAGGCCTCTTGATTAGTTTTCCACCTCTAGCCTGACCCACATAGCCATTTGAGGTTGCTGCCCTGACCCTTTGTGTCAATCTGAAGCAGTGACAATATTTGTAATCAGTTTTAGAATAACTTGTTTTCCTAGAAGCAAACCTCCTTCTCATCAGAAATGTGTCTCTGCTTTCCTGTCCTCAAATAGGTCAAATAAATTATGACTCAGATCCCATTCTACTGATGTCTGCAGCAATCCAAATAAAAGGTAGCATTCCAAGTATTCAAGGAAAGAAACCAAGCTGCTATTTATGTGATGAAATCATAGGATGGCTCAAGAAAAAAGGTAATATATCATTAGTCATCCAGACAGAACATAGGATCTGCAGGAACTGGCAGAAAGTTCACTAAAATTATAGCAGAGGAGCACATACTTGCTCAAAGAAATGTGAAGAGATTTAGATGGAGCAAAGACAGATTTCTAGCTCATCTCTGCAAACAACTGTTATTGTTATCACACTCAGAATACCTATTTTAAAATGCTATAATGAGCCTTGAATATCATATAACTTCTCCGAAACATTGTACAGCCAATCTATACCAAATGACACCAAGATTTCAGTGTGTGTTTTTTTTTAAGTTGGTTGATTTATCATAAGAATTCATTAGTGGTGGGATCCAGGAAGGCAGAAAGAACTGAGTTCAATTAGAAGGAAACAGAAAAAAAAAATATGACTGTATTTTTATATAGAAAAAAAAATAAGATGATATTTAGGGCTCTATTCCTTTCTCACTGAGGACATTATAAAGATTTGAAGTAAGAAAAATAAAATATCTGACGTAAGGAGGGGAGTCTGCATACTCCTACCTCTACCTCCAAACTATCAGGCTGTGGGGCTTTCAACACGTTTTTTTAGTGAAACGGCGCTGTCTGAAAAGCCTTGGGACATTAAATTCTCTTGTTTCACAAGGGAGAAAAGTGCAATCCAGACAATGTGCTAAGGTCTTACATTCAGTAATTACTAAATACTGCTTTCTCTTTTATTTTAAAGATTTTATTTGTTTATTTGACAGAGAGAAACACAACTAGAGAGGGAACACAAGCAGGGGCAGTGAGAGAGAGAGAGAAGCAGGCTTCCTCCTGAGCAGGGGGCCTGATGTGGGGCTCGATCCCAGGACCCTGGGATCATGATCTAAGCCGTAGGCAGTTACTTAACCAACTGAGCCACCCAGAGGCCCTAAATACTGCTTTCTGATGTGAAAAGATGAATTATCTAAAGTAAGTATACCCTGGGAACTCACATTCTAATAGGGGAAAAAGGAAAGAACCCCAAAACAATATATATTCATGAAATAATTAATGGTAATGATAATAATAGTTATCAGTTACCATGTGCTACAATGTGTCAGATGCTATTTTAGTGATATATTTCTGTGACCTCATTATTCTTCCAAATCTCTCACAGGTAAGTACAATCATCCAAACATTACAGATGCAGTGATTGAGGTTTGGGATTTAGATATATTCATTTACTCATACATCCATATTCAACAAATAATTCTAATTCAAGTTACCTGAAACACAGCAGTGAACAAAAGAAGAAAGAGACAATGCATATACATATATTTGTCTGTTTGGAATATGTGGTATGAAGAAAAATTAAAGTAAGGCAAGAAAGACAGGTTTTCTGTGAAAGGTCATTAAAGCAAGTCAGGAAACAAGCCATGAGGATACTGAGGGGAGAATACTGAGGTACAAGGAATAAAAAGTGCAAAAGCCATGGGATTGGAGTATATGTGAGAAATATTAGTTCCTCCTTCACTATTTCATAGGGGATAACAAGATAAATCAGACTCGAATATTTCCCTCAAGAAACTTAAATTTACTAGGAGGGTAAAACATGTGCACTAACATTAAAAAAAAAAAACAAAAACATGGTAGAGCAATAAAAGAAAAATAAAGCTCAAAAGAGGTAGAAACTTTGTTTAATTTGGAAGGAGTGCAATTACTGCAGATTGGAGAAGTCTAAAAACCTTCCAGAAGTGGCTTTTGAACTCTACCCTTAAATGTAGGTAATTTGATCCCTGGGAATTGGAGATGGGGTAGTGGGAAGAACTTGATCAAAGTAGAAGCAGAAAAGGTAGTTCAATTTGGCCAGAATGTAGGAGAAATGAGAGCAAAAAGAGAGAAAAAAATTGGAAACATTGAATGAGGGCATAGTCAGTCTTAGGAAGGAACTTATAAACCAGGATTGGTAGGATTTGATAATTTACAGAACACGGGAGTTGAGAAGGAAGGATTAATCTGAGGACACTGATGTTTTGCACCTTGATGACAAGAATAAAGGTTAATAGAAATAAGGAAGTCAAGAAGAAAGCCCGTTGGTGACCTCTAAGACAACCAATGTGTTTAGTATGTTAAATATGAGTTCCTGCTGTGGTTGTTCTCAAGCGTGAACATGCATTGGAATAATAGGGAGTGCTTGTTGAAACACTCATTGCTGAGCTCCACCTGCAGAAGGTTTGCATCCTTAATACATTATAATCTGCATTACCCAGGTAATTCTGATACTGCTGCAGCAAAAACCACACTTTGAGAACCACTATCCCAGAAGAATATTCAAGTTGAAATAACGGAAAATTCAGGACTACAGAAAGATCATCGCCAAGTGTCAAAAAAACCAGTCAGAGCCTCTGGAAATGTGACAAGGTTTTGCAGAAACCACTGCAGGCATCTTCCTAGAGAACTAGGATTACAACTCAAGTCATCTATTTCAGTTTCTCTCCATTTTCATTGTCACACATTTTCTGATCTTTAAATGCCAATGACACAGTGACTGTTCGAGGATTGAGAACAGATGTTTACAAATTCATTTGAAAGTGTTCAGGAAAGCACTATCCAACAGAAATATAAAGCAAGCCACATATGTGATTTTTAATCTTCTGGTACACTCATTTAAAACAAAAAAAAAAGAAACTAATGAAATCATGCATAAATATATTCATTTCAAAATGTAATAAGTATAAGAAATTATTAAGGAAATAGTATACTTTTGGTAGCAAATCTTTGAAATCTAGTGTGTATTTTATATTCAGGCCATCTTAATTTGGACTAGCCATGTTGAAAGTTCTCAGTTGCCTCTTCTGAGAGGTGGCTATCGTATTGGGCAATACAGTGCCAAAGCTATATGATGGAAATGCCTAGTAATAATGACACAATTAAATACACTTGAGGTTTAAGAACATCAGTCAAGGAGATGAGAACAAACCTAATTTAAATGTTACTGATCTTAACAGTAACATTTATGCCAAGGCAAAAACCAGGAAAAAAAGGTACATAGATAAGATTAAGTAAAACTAAAATAATTTTTCTTTCTAGCTAAAACAGGGTAATAGGAACCAGATCTATCTTCATGACTGAATGATTTTTTTAAAAGGACAAAACATATAAAAAAATGGTTTTCAAACATTAGGTATCAGTCAGTACATAATATAATTCGTGATAGAAAAGAAATAAACAGGTGAGCCTTACAAATGCCTTAGCTCACTGTTGGGGGAGAGGGTCTAGGTCATGATAGACTTCATCTGAACAAGAAAAGTATAAAAATAAGTCAATATCCACATTGTTTTGGTTTAAGGATGGCAAAGTGGATTGGTTCAGATGGATGAGGTAAATCCTACGCAAATTAATTTTAAGGTTCTTCTAATTTGTTGTTGTCAACTATTACCTTTATGAATGGAACTGCTATTATTCAGTTTAAATTTTAAAGTTAGCATAATAGGAAGGACACCCTACTATTTACTTACAATTGCTTAAAGCCACAAATCTGATGCTATGGATTACAAAATGCATTCCCTCTTTTTGCTGTAACACATCACTGCATTTGCCCTCATAATTTTATTTTTGCCTTAAGTTTTAATTTAATTTAGTTAAAATACAATGTTATATTAGTTTCAGGTATACAATATAGTGATCCAACAATTCCATACAAGACCCAATGGTAATCACAAGTGCCCTCCTTAATCCCCGTCACTTATTTAACCCATCCCCTACCTACGTCCCTTTTGATAGCCATTGGTTTGTTCTTTATAGATAAGAGACTGTTTCTTGATTTCTCTCTCTCTCTCTTTTTTCCCCTTTGTTCATTTGTTTTGTTTCTTAAATTCTACGTATGAGTGAAATCGTATGGCATTTGTCTTTCTCTGACTGACTTATTTCACTTACTGTTATACTCTTTAGCTCTATCCATATCATTGCAAATAGCAAAATCTCATTTTTTGTGGATGAATGATATTCTACTGTGTGTTGTGTGTGCATGTATGTGTGTGTACCAGCTTTGCCATCCATTGATCAATCAATCAATGGACACTTGGACCACTTCCATGTCTTGGCTGTTGTAAATAATGCTGCTATAAACATAGGATAGTTCTATTTTTAACTTCTTGAGGAACTTCCATGCTGTTTTCCACAGTGGATGCTCCAGTTTGCATTCCTACCAGCAGTGCACAAATGTTCCTTTTTCTCCACATTGTCACAAACACCTGTTGTTTTCTTGTGTTGTTGATTTTAGCCATCCTGACAGGTGTGAGATGGTATCTCATTGTAGTTTTGTTTTGCATTTCCCTGATGGTAAGTGATGATGAATGTCTTTTCATGTGTCTGTTAGCCATCTGCATGTCTTTTTTGGAGAAATATCTATCCATGTATTCTGTCCATTTTGTAACTGGATTATTTGAGTTTGGGGTGTTGAATTGTATAAGTTATTATATTTTAGATGCTAACTCTTTATCAGATATGGCATTTGCAAATATCTTCCCCCATTCCACAGGTTGCCTTTTAGTTTTGTTGATTGTTTCTTTTGCTGTGTGGAAGCTTTTTATTTTAATTTAGTGCCAATAGTTATTTTTACTTTTGTTTCCCTTGTCTCAGAAGACATACCTAGAAAAATTTGCTATGGCTGATGTCAAAGAAGTTACTGCCTGTGTTCTATTCTAGGGTTTTTATGGTTTCAGATCTCACATTTAGCTCTTTAATCCATTTTGAGTTTATGTTTGTGTATGGTGTAAGAAAGTGATCCAGTTTCATTATTTTGCATGTAGCTGTCCAGTTTTCCCAACACCAGTTGTTTCAGAGATTGCCATTTGCGCATTGGACATTCTTTCCTGCTTTGTCAAAGACTAACTGACTGTATAGTTATGGGTTTATTTCTGAGTGTTCCATTCTGGTCCATTGATCCATGTGTCTACTTTTGTGTCAGTATCATACTGTCTCGATCACTACAGCTTTGTAATATAAACTTGAAGTCTGGAGTTGTGAGGCCTCCAACTTTGCTTTTATATTTCAAGATTGCTTTGGCTATTTGGGGTCTTTTGTGGTACCATATAAATTTTAGGATTATTTGACCTAGTTCTATGAAAAATACTATTAGCATTTTGATAGGGATTGCATTCAGTGTGTAGATTGCTTTGGGTAGTATACATATTTTAGCAAAATTTGTTCTTCTAATCCACCTCATCATAATTTTAAAATAAGATATTTCCTAGGAAATGCTTTAGTGGTACTAGTTTCTTAGCAACTTGGATTGTTACACTCTTACTTTAAAATATTGTCATTATTCCCATGTATTTAATTTCCTAAGTTTTAGATTTAATTGCTGTTTCTTAATATATTGATTACTAGAACCTTAAAATTTACCTAATTGATTGTAGTGGATATTACAGAATTTCTGGTTAAATTATAATCCAAGGGTTTTTTTAAAGTGAAAAAAAAAAATGAAAGAGGAGCCTAAATGGAGCTCAAGAATTAAGAATATTCTGTTCAAAGTCTGAAAAGGTCAAGGCCAGGTGAGTTGATAGGGCAAATCATAAGAGAAGACAGAGCTGCATAGAAAAAGAACTTCAGAAATTCCTAGAGCATTCTGTATAAATCCATAGCTGTATATTGTCAGGAAATGACCTAAAGCTGGAGAAAAAAACACCCTGAAGTATTAGAGGGAACAATCTATTGAACTCACACAGAGCAGCAAATAGTTTGTGCTCATTCCAGTGAAGGAAAAAACCTTGTAATTCACAGGACATTGGGTAGAGAACAGAAAAGTCATTGCCTCAAGAGTTGGACAAAATTAGTTCTGAACTAAGGATGTTCTGATCCAAGTAATAAAGCTGAAAAGTAACTTCAAAAGTGTAAAAGTATTTCCAAATAGTTTCGTGCCAGAAAAGAATTTAGAAATACCTATATAAATTCAAAAATATTAAGCATTGAACAAGGTAAAATTCATAAAGTCTAGGACCCAAGAAATAATTAGTAGGCATGAAAAGAAGCTGGAAATATAACTCATAATGACAAGAAAAAAAATCAATCAATGGTGTTAATGGGTTTTTGATGATGGCTTCTCCCTCAGAGCCATGTGTTAGCACTGGACAGGACACAACTTTAGAGTTAGATGTACCAGGATTTGAATTTGGTCTTTTTGGTTATGTGGACATAAACAATTTACTGAGCTCAATGAGCCTAATATTCATTAACAATTAAATGGAAAAGCAAGATATTTACTGTTGTAATACAAATTAATAATGACATACATGTGACAGTGTCAAAACTTGCATATTAATATCTGAATTGCCTAAGTATAACTTTATGGTTTATTTTATATGAAAATTCAAATTTTCTAAAGTTTCCGATCTCTACAGAGTGGAAAAAATATCTTATCCAATCTTAATAAATCAAGAGCAATCCAGCAATCACTGAAATCAAATTCTCATCTCAATCATTTTCTAATACTTAGACACTTTGGGCTACTTACCCAGTCTTTGGAAGTGTCTTCCGTTTCCCCTTCTCTATTATTAAACCCAAGGTTGACCTAGGTTCCCAAAGAGGTTCATGTGCACTCTGGTTCATGTGCATTCTGGTACCAGGGAAGAGTCAAGCAATGGCCCTCAGTCTTGACTGGAGATGCCTTGTCCCCATAATCTCTGGCCTTAGGTATCATCAACTGATACCCATTGAAGTTGGTCTAACCTAGCTGGCCTTTGAGCATTGTGCTAATATCCATCACAAAACACAATGAGTTTAGTCATTGCCATCGGATGATAGCTCTTGCCTTCAGCTCCTTTATCTCAAACTCAACCTTTAGTCACCCACCTCTCTCTTCACTTTCCTACAACCTCCTGCTCAGAAACTATCAACTGCTTTCCCTGAAACTCCTTCAAAACTTCTCTTGAGCCCAATTGCCAAGATATCTCCCTAGATCAGGGCTACCTGACCAGGCCCACACTATGCTCATTTCTAGGACTCTCTTATCCCAAAACAGAAAGCAGAACATGAACCTTGTCTACTTTCAGATTCCCATCTCATACTGTTTGAGGTTCACATTGCCCTACCACTTTCCATTCTGGTGGGGGACCAGGGAATGAGATGCTAGTCCCCACAGAACCCATGTAGCATCTCCAATCTAAGTCCAGTCTCCTCTGACTCCCTCCCAAATATTTCCCCCAACTCTGGAGGCTCCTTCTGCCTCCTACCCTGTGGAGAGGGAGAAGAGACTTCCTTTGTGCTAGGTTTTATTTTTCCCTGTGATTTATACCATAGCCAAAAATGTTCACTTTTTTTTTTTTAAACTCTTCACACATTTCTAGAGACCAGGGGCTCAACATCAGTTTCACTGGGCTGAAATCAAGTAATATTTGCAGGGCCACTCTCACATCTCTGTAGGAAGAGACCCACTCCCCACCTCTTCTATGTTCTGGAAATACATTCTTTGGCCTATGATCTCTTCTTCCACATTCAAAGCCAGCTTAAGATCTCTCTCTCAGGCTGCATCATCACATCTCCTTTGCCTCTTCTTTCTTTTTCCTTTTAAGATTTATTTATTTATTTATTTATTTATTTATTTATTTATTTATTTATCTGATAGAGAGAAACACAGCTAGAGAGGAAACACAAGCAGGAGGAATGAGAGAGGGAGAAGCAGGCTTCCCACCGAGCAGGGAGCCCCACACAGGGTTTAATACCAGGACTCAGGGATCACAACCTGATCTGAAGGCAGATGCTTAAGGACTGAGCCACCCAGGTGCCCCCCTCTGCCTCTTTCTTAGCAGGACACTAAAGAATGGCAGTTAGGGACTGCCCAGATAATGCAGGACACTCTCTTCCTCTCAAGAGCCTTAACCTAATCACATCTGTAAATACTTTACCACAGAAAATTAATGTTTACAATTTCCATGAATTAGAATCTGATACTTTTGGGGGTCACCACTCAGCTCTTAACAGGTACCAGTGTAATTTAATTGAAAAGAAAACCTCTTCAACAAACTGTACAGAGACAACTGGATATCTGTATGGAAAGATGGGATATAATCTCTATTTTGCTCTAAATGCAAAAACTGAAATGAATCATAGTTTTAAATGTAAAGGCTAAAATGATATCATTTTTAGGATCGTTATTTCTCTGAATTTGATAGTCCTCAACGCAGCAAGTATGTTATCTAACATAATTATATTAAGTTTGGTCGGCCTAAGTATCCCATTCATTCCTTCAAATACCTAATGGAAATGTTAAACAATGATATTTTAGACACCTTCTTATTACAACAATACATCCGTTTATAAATGCATATACTAGAATAGGGCAACTTTATAACAGCTAAACAAGTGAGGAATTTAAAAGGGAAATATCTTAAGGGAAAATTAAATTAAGCTAGGAAAGAGGTTAGTAAATAAACTGTAAGCTGGGACTTGCATATCAAGTGGTTCAAAATTTGGATTTTTTTCTCTGCCAGCCCAAAGATGACAAAATATATGTGGTGTCCATAAAATAAAGGCATACTTGGTATCCCTCCAAATCATAATTTTCCCCATACTGAGACATGGGAAAAATTTCTGCCTGAGTTTTTATGAAGAGAAAATAAGACTTTAGTGAACATTGAGTTAAACCTTTTGCTTAATTTAATAAAGAACTTCCCCAAAAGATTCCAGTAAGCACCTCAGTTTAGACACATCGGTGAAAGCCAAAGGGCAGCTCAATAAGGCCAGTTCTACAGAGGTCCCATTGCTCTGTCATGTTTGAGTTTGATCCATGATAAATATGCATTATGTAAAAGAAAAGAAGGGGGATCACATCTTTAAACAAGTTTGAGAAACAAACTTAAAAGTGTGAAAGGGACTTCATTTTGTGAGACTTCTCAGGACCTTTACTTTATTAGTACATAAGTGAATTTCAAAAAAAAAAAAAGGACATTATTTCCCATACTATTAAACAGTTTTTCCAGAAATTAATTTCCCAACCAGTTTCCTGAGTTCACTTGGTGGAGAATACTTTATTTTAGAGTATCTATAGGGACTAGCATTTTCTTAGAGACTTTTTTTATGAAAGTTGATCCAGAGAAATAATACATCTATGTGACTGCTACAGCTCATGACCAATGGAAGGTGTGTGGTGCGAATGAACTATAGACATTAAAGTACAAGAGATGATCAGAAGGAACCTCATTTCTAGCACTTACTTGTATAAGGGGGCAGCCTTTGCATGGGCTCCACACCAGAGGACATTCTATTTTTCTGATAAATAGGCAAGAGAGTTGAGCCTCATCCTTGCAAACTAGTCAACAGTAGATGTGTCTATATGAAGAAACACTGATGAGAAGGTTGGCCAAATGTTCATAAATCTGAAGCATTTTTTTCTAGAAACACAGGAAAAGTTAAAGACTCAAAGACTTTTACTTGGTGGGAATAAAAACAATTTTAAATCAGTACTTAACAACAACAACAAATGGGGGGAAAAAAGGCTTTAGGAAGACAGAATTTCAAAACAAACACACTTTAACGGAATAAAAAAAATTATTCCTGTGAAAGTAAGAGCAACTAATTCTGAATATGCAAAATAACCTCACAGATTCCCAAACCTCCATGCCCTGAAGCTTTTTGCTTAGAGAACAAAATGCTTCTCACTTCACTAAACCAGCTGTCTCTCAAGACAAGGGTAAGAGCTGGAAACTGGGATGCTAAGTGCCTGTTGGGTTTCAGGCTTTGTTCCCAAATCATGCTCTTTGTCTGAGCACACAGTGCTCTCGCTCCCCATTTTGATATACACAAATCTCCTGTTAGAGGGGAGAGCACATGTAAAATGACTACAGGAGATTTCCCACTGCTGGGGATGTTTGGTCGGAGTGTTCCACGAAAGGTCAATAAGATTAAGCAGTAATTTTCAAGGAAGAAAAATCATCCATAAACTTCCTTATTAAACATTCTGAGCTACTGTACTGAATAAGGAATATTATCTGCGAGGTTAATTCTTTGTCTAGGCTAGTCTGTTCTTGCTCTAAAATAGCTGAGGGAGAGGCATATATGGTTTACTTCCTAAAACCTGAATTTCAGCTATCATTATTTGAGGACACAAGGAAAGATCTTTATGCCCTACAAAATTTATCCCACCTGTTTAAGTGGTGACCTTGTTGCCATAATTTTAGAAAGATACTTTCCTTTAGGTCTATCGGACATAATATAATACATGAAATGAGTTAAAATACTCTTACGTATGGACTCATTTTTTAGATCTTCAAACTCAGAGTGAAAAGAGCAGATATTTTTTGGAAATGGATCCCTGTGAGATGTTAAATAGATCTAGAAGAATGGAATAGACTCAAAGAAAAACAGGTCTAATGTCTAGTCAAATCAAAAGAGTTTGATGGACAGTAATGCTCTGTAAGGGGAGGGAACCACAGTCAGGTCACCTACTACAAGGAAAGAAACAAAAATACCCAAAGTTCAGAGAGAAGAGTTAAGGCAAAAATATGGTTGGGGAAAGTACATAAGCTGTTTCTAAATGGAGATTGGGTTTAACATCCAAGAGTTAGGAGAAGGGCTAACAATGTCCCAGATTTCAAGTGTGCAGGCCAGTTGACATCTTCGAAGATTGGCATGGTTCAGAAGGAAGAGACTAGGACAGGCAAGGCTGGGCTAGCTGAGAGCAGTCAGGTCGGAGCCCATACTCCTACAGGAGGTTCCTTGGGAATCTGAGAGCTGAGTCTAGGACATCCTCTCTTCCTACTGCTTGGAGGCATCCTACCTAGGATGATTTTAAATGGACAGGAGTCTGAAAGAAGCTTATCTCCATAGGTTACTTTAACCCTCTAACCATGGTGCAGAAGGGAATCTCAAGGAGAGCTCAAACAAGTCTTTAAAATGACTCTAATAATTCCACTTTATCAAACAATGCATGGTCACATTTGCCCTTGATTGATTTTCTGGACACTTCACTTCAAAATATTTAATTCTGAGACTAGGACATTCAAATATGAGTCCTCGGTATGCTCCCCATTCTCACCAAATCTCCTTTGTGATCGTACCACACTTCAGTTGCCTGGTCCTTCCATCCTTGCTTTTCTCATTTGTTTAAGTCCCTGCCTAACATGGACCAACCTTTCCCTTTGAATTCTTATCAGAACCCTACTGAACTACACCCCACTAAACCCAGCAAACTCCCTCTCTTCGGTCAATTCAGCCATCTGTTTGGTTCTTGTATCTATAATTTGGGTGCTGAGAAAATCAAATTGCATTACTCAGCTGCTTTGTTTTACTACAGAATAATGCTTTCTGGTTTGTCAGAATAGTCAAATGGCTTGCCTTTCAGAAACACACTTTTTCTTGAGTTTATCAACAAGCTATCATTGCTCACTATTTTCCCAGTATGTGCAAAATATGTCAAGTGTTGAGGTGTATGTCAAAAATACCAAATATTTATGCAAGTTTCAAAATTGAAGAGCTCTTATGAGATGCTTGAAATGATTAAGGTGGATTAATTATCTTTTTTTTTAACCTTTCCTTTTACCATAAGGATTATAACATCTTGTAATCTCTAAGGACACCCCCTTCGAAATAAATCTGAACAAGAACAGACTCAAGTTGCCAGCATCCATGAAGAACAGCACTACAGATTCCAACACCAGCTCGAGACTGAACTTAAAGGAGGCAGCACTAATTCCCAGTGACTACCTCTCCCTCCTTCCCCTTCTAAGGCCTGAGATCATCAGCATTCTTTGGCATGTCAAGAATTCCTGGCTGTATTACATTGTCTTTCCTCTTTAGGCAATATTCTGAGCTAGATGTTGCCCCTCTCTCTTACTCAAGTTTGTTTCAGAAAGTACTCACTGGATATTTCTGTATGCCAGACCCTGTGGTGAGGAGACAAACATGGAATATGGCAACTTCAACAAAGTCACTGATTCTCCTTTTGAAATTCCAGTGGACTGACACTTTTTCACTGTTTTTATCATCTTAATTTTGAAGGATGTCATAGGTTCGTGTGCAATTTGTATTAAGAGTAGGCTTTGAAAATGGATGGATATATTTCTCCCTTGAAAAAAGTAGGAAAGTCAAAAAGATGAGTAACCCTCTAGATAAGATCTCAGGCAGATATGAGAAAAGTAGAAACCTGTATATACCGGCAGCCTGCATTTCCTATGAAAGAGGAGCTGTGGGTGTACAGTAAGGACGACAGGCACATGGATCAAGTTTGAAATTTTAATGAGAAAAAGGTATGGATAGGTACTATTGATATGAGAAAGACAACATAATGAGCACATATTGTAAAAAATCTAAATAGATTATTTAAACAGTCCTTTCTCAAGATTTGAATGTGAGTTTATCCAAGGGTCCTGCTTACTTTTTAAGGTTCCTCCTTATATTCAAAAGTTTTCACTTGGACTCTTTCAAATTAAAAACAACATGGGTGGAACTAGAGGGTATTATGCTAAGTGAAATAAGTCAATAGAGAAAGACAATTATCATATGATCTCACTGATATGAGGAATTTGAGAAACAGGACAGAGGATCATAGGGGAAGGGAGGGAAAAATGAAACAAGATGACACCAGAGAGGGAGACAAACCATAAGAGACTCTTAAACTCAGGAAACAAACTGAGGGTTGTTGGGTGTGGAGCGGGGTGGGAGGGATGAGGTGGTGGGGTGATGGACATTAGGGAGGGTGTTGCTATGCTGAGTGCTGTGAATTGTGCAAGACTGATGAATCACAGCCCTGTACCCCTGAAACAAATAATACATTACATGCTAATAAAATATATATATACAGGACAGTGGGTAACTGTTATTGAACAGTTGGCTTATCTTTTAAACTGTTTTCTGGTTTCTATAATTTCTGAGACAGAAGATTAGAAAAGTGAATGAGACTCACTCTCCAAAAGAATACAGTCACAGAAGGTAACCTGATAAAATGACTAAAGGTAAGTTATCATATCCAACATTCAGTGTCTGAATCCTACTCTGCCATTTTTTTAGTTACTAGATGTAAGACAAATTACTTAGCCTTACCATTCTTCTTTACCTTGTATGTAAAATAGAGACAGTTACAGTATTCCTTTTACAGCATTATTGTGAGAATGAAGTGTAATAATACATGTGTGTGTCATTCACTAGAATGCCTGGTACTACATAAATTTTAGCCTCTATTTTTAGCCTTGCACTCAAGACGTAACCAGGTAAGTGTATAAGAATGTCAATCATGGAAAAATGCTAGAAGTTTCTCACTGATTTACAAGTTTACAAAAGATAATAACTGAGTTTACTTTAACTGGGTCAAATTTATTTATACTGCAGAAAGGGATATCCAAGTCCCAAGCCAGGGATCACTTGAAAGATGAATTCTGCTTATCCAGGCCATACATCATGATTTACCTCTTGTCCCCTTTTTCATCTTTTCTTTCTTCACTCTTTTCCTGGAAATCTCATTTATTACTATGGCTATAGCTATTACCTTAAAAGAGATAACTCTCAAATATTTTTCCTGAGCTACAGACCCATATTTCCAACTTCCAGAAAAACATTTCTGCCTGGATGTCCTGCCAACCCAGAAAACTGTATCTTTGTCTTATTCATTTTTGTGTCTAATTTTTCACCTATAAAAACATAAAATATTTGTGTTAAAATGGATATAGTAGGGCAGCTGGGTGGCTGAAAGGGTTAAGCCTCTGCCTTCGGCTCAGGTCATGATCTCAGGGTCCTGGGATCCAGGCCACATCTGGCTCTCTGCTCAGCAGGGAGCCTGCTTCCTCTTCTCTCTGCCTGCCTCTCTGCCTACTTGTGATCTCTCTCTGTGTCAAACAAATAAATAAAATCTTAAAAAAAAATAAATGGATATATTAAACATGCAGATGTACATGTGAATGAATGAATAAAAAATTGTGAACAATTCTTCCATTTAAGCTAAGTAAGATCATTAGCATCTTAAAAGCCTTTAACTATATGTTATCCACAAAGTCAAACTTAAACTGAAAAAGAACGTTGACCTCCTTCTTCAGTTTGCAATAGATATCCAAAAGTGTGATTCAGATAAGAACCTGTCCTACAATGCGAGTCAGCAAAAAGGCTTAACAGACAAATAATGGGATGGAAAGAAGGTCATCGATCTCAGCCACAACTGAACACAAATACATATCTGCATAGTCAAAGAATTTCTAATGGTAGGGTAAAGCTGGACAATCCAAATCTAGTAAACTTGGATATGCATTGCAGGAAATCAGCCTTGTTTATTAAAACCATGTGAGCTGTGGGTAAAAGTGGTCATAGATGACAGTGGACCAGGAACTAAACATAAAATATCTCTTTCTCTATTTTATGATCCAAGACTCCAGAGAAAAAGATCAGGAAATAAGAAGTTGGAAAAAGTATGTAAGGAAACAACCCCCTCTCATCAGTTTTATTGATTTATTCAACAAAAGGTTCCTGGATGTCCACCATGTTTCAGGTACTGTCAGATGCTCTAAATAGGTATTTAGCTATCCATCAGTTCCATTGTCTTCTGGAAGGCACACTTCTCTAGTATTTTGAAGTCTTTCTAACTCCTTTCAAATATACCCTCTCACACATAGGAGCTTGGACTGCTAGGAGACTTAAACAATGAACAGAAACAAGACAATCATGTGTTCAGTTAAACATCAGAAAATAAAGCCTCCCGTGGTTAAGCCATTGTTACTTGCCAAAAGTGTAATTGTGACTGCCAATTAAACAAAGGTCTCATCTTTACCATTCTCATTCATGAGCCATGCTGGCCATACATGTATGGAACTACTGAAGTCTTGGAGTGGTTCTGCCTCCAAGTAGTCTTGGACAACACCCCTTCCTGTTGGTCTCCCTCACTGGGAGCACCCACTGATGTAAGTCTCATGAGTCCTATATGATTCGGCATGCACCAGAGAATTCAATGTTAAAGAGGAGCCAAATAGAGAGTAGACACAGATTTTGGTTCCTTGTCCTGACCAACTTTACTATCTGCATGGATGTCAGGGTGTCCTGGAATTATGTCTCCTCAAATCCACGTGTTGAAGTCTTAACCCCCTAAAACCTCAGGAAGCAACCTTATTTGCAAATCGGGTCTTTAAAGAGGTAAACAACTTAAAATGAGGTCATGAGGCCCTAACCCAGTATGACTGGTATCCTTATAAGAAAGGAAGTTTGGAGACATACACAGGGAAAATGGTGTAGGAAGATTAAGGCAGAGACCAGGGTAATGCTTCTACACCAGAAGAAATGCCAAAGATTGCCAGCAAATGACTGGAGGCTCGGGAAAAGGAACAGAACAGTTCCCTCTCGCAGCCTTCAGAAGGAACCAATTCTGTTGACCCCTTGATCTAAGACTTCTAACCTCTGCAACTGGAAGATAATTTTCTGTTAAACCACTCAGTTTGTGGTTCTTTATTATGGCAACAAACTAATACATAGGGCTAATGCTTTTAAACTTTTTAAGGTACGGAATTATATCGAGGTTCAAATGCAACCTCCTCAGATATAAACACCTCTCAAAATCTTTTCAAGTTTATATGTTAAGAGCTTTGAAAATGAAAAGAAAAAAAAGCAAATATTATCTCTTCAGAATGATTCTTCCCAAACAATGACAATGTATTACTTGCAAACCCCCTTTCTTTGGAAAGTGCATCCTATATACTCATCATTTATTTCCAGCTAAGACAACTACCCCTTTATTTCAGCGTCAGATAACCAAGTTTCAATGATCAAACCAAAAAAGCAGTAATTAGCACAAATTGTTGTATGTGTTGCTTGTCATTTTGTACTACCTCATTCTGTCTTATAAGCAGGGCACTGGTGAATTAAAAACCCAGAACAGACAAAGATGGATAAGTTTGGATGTATTATTATTTACTATGAAACCATGGTAGGGATAACGCTGTGTAAAGTGAAAACCATTTAAACAAGGAAGCCTTGCTTCCTTATGGTAGGTTTGTAATAATCACCATTAAAACCTAAAACATCAAACCAGAGCGTAGTGAGGTCTTGTATTCTTGTGGCATACAAGTTAAAATGGATTCTAACCTAGATTTAGCAGAACCAGTTACATAATTTGCAAAGTCCAATGCAAAATGAAAAAGCAGGCAAAAAAAATTCACTGAGGGTACTAAAATATAAAGTTATTTCCTTTATTTTCCATCACGGTGCTTTTATTTTATTTAATATTATGCTAAATAAAGAAAAAATCAAACTGTTAATTATTAGCATGAATTTACCATTTAGCTCTATAGTGTGGGCTGATACTTTTAAATGCAAATATAAGAGCATTTAATTCATTTGCAAAATCACTGAAATCACACAATTCATATTTCACAGTTTTTGTTTTGTTTTGTTTTTTTAATGATTAATTTATTTGATGGAGAGAGAGACAGAGAGAGCACAAGCAGGGAGAGCGGCAGGCAGAGGGAGAAGCAGGGATCCCAATGCAGAACTAGATCTCAGGACCCTAGGATCATGACCTGAGCCAAAGGCAGGTGATTAACTAACTGATCCACCTAGGCATCCCCATACTTCACAGTTCTTACATGCATATGTGTCTCGTTCTTACCAGACAGTGTATAGAATGAACTCAAGTATATTTATGTCAATTACTGATGCACCACATCCTACCGACATTCTCTTCCCTCAGATCAGTGAGGAGTAAGGGAGGATTAAAAGGAAAAGTAGCTATGAGTTTCCCCATCTTTCCCTTTCCTTTTTGTCATCATGTTCAGCATCAATAGTTGGCTAATACAAGGAAGCCATACAATGTAGAAAGGATATGATGGGGTTTCTCAGTTATTTGAATTTCTTAAAACATCATTGACTTCTCTGTGTTCAAATCAAATCCTCATTAGAATGGAAATTGTAGTCTCTTAGGGCTATCAGAAACCTGTTCCCCTCACAACTACCCCTAGTTATATACCTAACACATTTACCTTGTACCTGCTTTGAGTCCTGAACTCCACACATCATGGATGCACCAGAGTTCTGTGCTCAGGGGCTCCACATGCAATGTGCAAATGAGGTGACAGAAAACATTGCATGCTCCAAGGTCCCACTGCACTTCTCTTACAAATCTCAAGTTTAAAGATAAATGATTAAGAATTTCTGTACAGTGACAGGAGAGCATAAAATCATGCATGGGATCTCATGTGATCATATGTTATTCAAGCCCACAAAGACAGCCCTAGGTTTTCCTCTGACTTCTCCCAGGAACTTGCCACAACTTTGAGCAACTCATTAATTTCTATGAGATTCATTATCTTTGTGAGAGATGAAGAAATAGACTCTCATACCAGTCCAAACATCTATAGATCTGTCCTCTATATGGCATTTCTTTCTAACATATCATTTTTTTAGCAATCTCCCTACTCCTGCTCACAAGAATATAAATTCTATGAAGGCAGAAAGTTCATCTTGTTCACAAATGTATATACGACGAATAGAACTGGGGCTTAGAATGTAGTAGGTTCTCCATAAATGTATAATAAAGGGATGAATAATAAACACACTTTCCTCACCATGCCACCTAATCTGCCTCATTCTCTTTATCTATTTAATAAGATCTAGGAACAAGCACTTTACAAACATAGTACATTGAAGCTAAAGGCCAATATTAGCCTAATAATAATGTAGTTTTGATAATCTAAGCAATTAATACAGATTTAGGACCAAGATTTTAAGTTTGGGAGATTTTACATTATAAAACAGAATTTCAGTTGTTTTTAATTTTTTTATTTGAGTATAGCTGACACACAATGTTACATGAATTCCAGGTGCACAATATAGTGATTCCATGAGTTTATGCATCATGCTCTGCTCACAGCCAAGTGCAGCTACCATCTGTCACCATACACTGCTATTACAAACTATTGGTTATATTCCCTAATCTGTGCCTTTTATTTCCATGAGTTACTTATCCATAAGTAGAAAACTGTATCTCCCATTCCCCTTCACTCACTTTGCTCATCCCCCCACCCCTTTCCTTCTGGCAACCATCAGTTTGTTCTCTGTATTTATAAATCTGATTCTGCTTTTTATTTGTTTGTTTATTCATTTGTTTTATTTTTTAGATTCCACATATGAGTGAAATCATATGGTATTTGTTTCTCCAGTTTTTTTTTTTTTATTTCTAAAGAGATGGAACTAGTCATCTGAATGAGATATTGTCAAGTTTGTCACTGTTAGATTAGGCTGGTTTGGCTCGTGAATGTCACCTGCTGAGTCCCTTCTAAATCCTTGAATCTGTGACCCCATTTTAGACCATCTGGAAAGAAATAAGGTAGATAATCTTGAGGATTTCAACTTACCCCATGGGTGCCACTCATTGAATATGTTTATTACTTTTCTCTCAAGGCCATAGTTCTAACCAGCACCAATGAATCAGTACCTGCCCAACGGCATGAGTAACCATGGGTTTCACACCAAATCCCATTCTGTACACTCGTGACAGTGTCTTTTAGCATCCCCAAATCATCCAGTGCAATAGAAATTCTCTGATAAAGAAAGCTATAGTAAAATCATAATATATCAATAAGCTACTCCCTCTCCAAAGCATTTTTAAGAAGCTATAGTTAGAGGTTTGTGATGCTCTATCCATACTCGGGTAATGCTCCACCTGAGTGAGTGTGTGTGTGTATGTGTCTGTAGAGAGAGAAAAATAAGAATGGGGTCATTTTTATGACAATAATCTTTCTGATTCTAATATATATATATTTATTGAGTATATATAGTCATACATAAAAAGAAAAATTACTTCTTCAGACTATGTATACTCAATAAATATATATATTAGAATCAGAAAGATTATTATAAGACAAAAATAAAATTTTCATTTGATAGTGACAGTCAATATATTCTTAGATCTCAGGATCTTACACTGTTTTATAATAATATATCAAAAATCTAACCACACTAAACCAAATGCTTCAAAATATGTTTTCTAGTGAATGAGAAAACCAACCTTAGTCCTAAGAACATGATTATGCCAAATCCCTCATCTTGAGGGTTTTACTATTCTTTTTGGAACTCACTTTATAATTCAGTCTTTTTCAAACTGAACAAATAAATAAAAAGGAAACTCTGCATATTGAATAAACTTATATAAGAAAATTAATTTTAAATCTAACATAAAGTCTAATCCTTGTAGGTATAATTCCAAAATTCATGCCAAAAAATGGGCATTTGCACAATTTCATGCCTTACACTTAATTTCTTAAATAAAGTAATGGAAAAATTCACTAATTTTGTTCTTGTTAGCTTACAAGTTCTCATTTAACAAGACCATCAGTTGACGTTGTTTTATCTATTCTATGGTTCCCACTGAGGTTAAATCTCTATTACAAGCTTCAATACTTGCTATTGTCCAGATAAAATATCTGTTTGCTGACTTGTTTGTTTGAATAGCTGCAATACTGTAGTACCTCTGGGACAGTAATTCATTTAACTTTCTTCCAAAATCTTGTGCTCCTTTGCCCGAGAATAAGGATGAGTGTTCTGGAGATAACATGAGACTCTACCAATCTTTTTGCTTGAAGTGGATCTTGGGGAAGGGTGGGGATACTTCAACCTTCCAAGCCTTTCCCATCCAGTTTGTCCTAATACAGAGCATGCTGTTATTTAAGTGGCTCAGACTCTGAAAAATTCCCATTGCTGTGTATCTGACACACATATCTTGGAATTTTGAGATTATAAATTACTAGCAATATGCTCTTCAGTGATTTGGGGAAGAAATCCTTTCTCTGTTACCTATTCATGCAGGTTTTTATATAAAGAGATTAATTTATTTTTAAAACTGAGCTGACTTCTTTTCCTTCTTTCCCTGCTGACTCCTCTGACTCTGCTAGCCAGACAGCAAGAAAGGGACTCAGCAATACACAGAACATGGACTTTGCCCCCAGTCCCATCTAGGTTTGAATTTTTGCAGGGCTTCCTGGTTGTGTGACAGGCAAAGGGGTCTCCCCTAGCTTCAATTTCATCAGTTGCACAGGTGCAAGTGTTAAAGAAGGTAAGGTATGTATAGAGTATAAAGAAAGTGTCACAAAAATTGTTATCCATTGTTAACTTTATTACTCTTTGTCTACTTTACTACCAATACATTACTTGTATAAGAATTACTTGTATAAAATTCCTGGAGGAATTTGAAACCGTGGCCTGGGCTAATGTAAGTAAGGGACACACACACACACACACACACACACACACACACACGTACACACACATCATGTAATATATAATTTTATTTTATTTTTTGTTGACCCTATAAAGTAGATAAAGCAAGTAATATCCTGCAACTATATAAATGAAGAAACTACAAGTAGATCACTAAAGAAACTACCTCCCATGATTAAAGAGCTGCTAATGCCAGGGGTTTGACCCAGGCCTTCTGACTAAAGCTCTATTCTATGTTACCACACATTCCTAGTGTATATAATTTGTGTTTCTCAAATGCTTTATGAGCATGTGCCAGGTAACTGTGATGTGCTTATGAAAGCCATAGTAGTGGTAATAATGGTAGTACATTTCTACATTCCCAAAAAAGAAGATATAAGTTAAGAAGTAGCCCCCTGCAATTGGATTCACATTATGCTTTGAATATGATATTGTATAAGGAAATGGTAGGATGAGAAGTAATCAATAAAGAACAAGTTTTATCCATTTTACTTGGTTAAATTTTTGACATCAGCAATCTGAAATTCTGAGTAAATCCCATTTCAACATTGAAAAGTCTTTGTTGTTTTCCTCAGGAAGTCCAAAGAATTACAGAAATTTCTTGAAAGGAAGACCTTAGAGACTGAGGTCAAGAAAAGTGCAAGATGTTCCAAAGAATGCTGTCTGGGCAAGTCATTTCAAAATATTAAATGGGTTATTGTCTTTCAAAACAACACCACTGGGAGCTATATAATTATATTTTATATATGGCATGTCTCATTCTATTGATATCTCCCAGGAGCTCTGAAGTGCTTTGTAACTGACTGGTTCCCCACCCCCTGCCTCTGAGTAATGACAGAAGAGCTAGTAGTTCTGACTTGTACATCTCAACTGCTTGCACATATGTCTTTGATGTACCTAGAGCAGATTGGAATAAAAGTGCTAGATGCTGTGCTGTATGTATTATAGTTGTCCTTCACAGGTGACATAATAGATAGATACAGTTTAACTTTGGAATATAAAGAACACTGGCCTCATGATATATTCTCTTGCCAACTAAAACATCAATTTCCCATTGGTTTCTAGGTGTGTTTCCAGGAAATGGCACTACCATTAAAAGCCTCTGAAAGTATTCGGTAAGAAAGAAAACTCAACCTAAGAAGAGGGGGAAACACTGGGCTAGAATTCAAATCTATGCATTCAACCCTCACAGTGATTTACATAACAAGCATAGACTGAGCACCTAGTGAATGCTCCAAGAGGATAAAAATGTGTTTTCCATACAAAGAAGATTCCCATCTAAAGTGAGAGTGATATTCACAAGCAGTTCCCTATTTTCGTAGACATATGACTTGCTTTCAAAACCTAAACTTATAAATATTAAGTCTGGTCATATTACTAGGGAACTCCCCTGTGGCATCCAAGAATTAGAAGAAAACAGTACCTGGAAATGATATGCATCCAGAACGTTTGTGCTCTGGGATATATGAAGTTCTTGGGGATGTCTATTTCTTCTGGTCCCTGGACCACTATAATACGTTTCCTGTGCTCTTCAAAACTGTAATGGCTTTTGCTTTAAGAGCTGTCAAACTGCTGATAAGATTTATTTCATTTTTTGTCAGGCCCCTGGGAAGCATGGACTGAGAGAAAATATATAAACCAGTAAATTCTCATTATGTGTACGCACAGCTGATCTAGGCATGAAATGGAACTCACTGATATGGTTGAAATATCTGTAAAAATTCACAGATGTGCCTTGATCAAGGTCTTTTGATGATACATACCCAGGAGAATGTTGTGAAAACATAAAAAGTATCATAATCCTACTGAGGATCCAGGAAATAAGAACTAATCCATATACACTGAAATGTGTTTTTTTTTCACTTATAAACATAAAGCTTTAGTCAAAGTAGTTTTTTGCAAATCCATCCATAGTCAACCTTATTTGACTACTGACATCTATTTATAATTTATTTATAATTAATTCATAATAAGATTACTGAGGTCTGCTTCCAGTCACAGTGGAATAACTGGTATCATACTTTCCTCCTTGCTGTAAACAACTAGATAACAGAGATAGAAAGCTAGAAAGTGAAGAGTGCTCCCTCCTAATAAAAATAAAAATCCAGATAATTTATAAAATTATAACTTTTCTTGAAGTCATCACAGAATTGAGTTCACAGAGTTACCAACTGACCTAAAATCTAAGGAAAGGTAAGAACCCTAAGGAAAGATAGTTGCAAGCCCTCACTTTCTTGAGACAGACTGGAAGAGAGAGAGATGCCAGAAACCACACAAATTGATCAAAGAATACCAATATAATTTTTAAAGTATCATTAAGGTCAATTCTATTCAAACTCTTCCAGAAGACAGAACAGGGAAACTTCCCAACTCATTTTATTATGTTAACATTACCCACATTCCAAAACCAGACCAGGACATTACAAGAAAAATAAATTACAGACTAATGTCCTAGTAAACATAGACCCACAAATCCTCCACAAAATACTAGTCAACCAAGGCCAAAAATGTATTTTAAAAATATATCATGATCAAGTGGGAATGTTAGGCTGGTTCATTCAAAAATCAACATACGACATTCAAAAACCCAAAATCTTATCAACGCACTTAAAATACAAAGAAGCAGAAAATGCATTTGCCAAAACTGAATATTCCTGATCCAAAATAAATTCTCTCCAAACTAAGAATAAAGGGAAATTTCCTCAACTTGAAAAAATGGCATCTATGAAAAAAATTACAACTACCATAATACTCAGTGATGAAAACAGTCATAGGTGATAGGATCAATATCACAAATTGGATATATTTCTAGGTATTAGCAATAAATAATTGGAAATTAAAATTTAAAAATACCATCTATGATAGCACCAAAAACCATGAAATGCATACATATAAAGGTTAAAAAATCGTGTGTAAGAATTTTATGCTGGTAATTGTAAACACTGATTGTAGAAATCAAAGGCCTAAATAAATGGAGAGATATGTTCTTGCATCAATGACTCAATACTGTAAGGTGTCAATTCTCCCTAAACTGTTCTATAGATTCAACACAATCTCAATCAAAAATCCAATGAGGATTTTTTTTGATAAATTGTCAAACTAATTTGAGAGTTTATATGGAATCGCAAAGGACTTTGAATACATGAAATAATTTTGAAAAGATCTAGATTAGAGAGTGTACATGACTAAATTTTAAAACTTACTAAAAAGCTACACAAGTCAAGGTAATATATTATTGTCATAAGAATATAGCTCAAAGGAAGTCCAAGAATAGACCCATACATACACCAATTGATTTTTTAACAAAGATGCCAGAATAATTCAAAGGAGAAAAAGATATATTTTCAATAAAAAGTGCTGAAATTTAGAAAACAAAAATTAACCTTTACTCTTATTTCATACCGTACATGAATATTATTGCTAAATATGTCAAGGACATAAACACGAATAGTCAAACTATAAAACCAGATGAAAACAGAGGCAAATATCTCTTCAACATTAGTTAGGCAAACATTTTTTTAGACAAGACACAAAAAGCAGTTAACTTAAAGCAAAAAAATTAAAATATTTGAATTCATCAAACTGAAAAATGTTCATTGGGAGAATCGTTTAAAAATGTACAGTTCATAAACTAGGTTAGAACGTTTAAATATATATGCAAATACAAAAGACTTGTACCCTGAGTATATATATAAAGGACTCTTAAAATGCAATAAGAGGAAACATAACCCAATTTTAAAAATTTAGCAACATAATTGAATAGGCACCTCACTGAAAAAAGATAAATGAACGGCCATTAAGCAAGTGAAAAAATAATCTATATCATTAATCATCAGATAACTAAATTAAAACCACAATGAGAAACCACTTTATTCGCACTAAAGTGCCTAAAATTTTAAAAGCATGAATACCAAGTGTTGATGAGAATGTAGAACAATTGGAATTCTCATACTCTACTTGTGGGAGTAAAATAATTGTAAATCAATTAAGAAAACTGGTAGTTTCTTATAAAGTTAAATGTGCACTTACCAATAAAAATCAACAAAAAAAGTTGTACAAGAATGTTTGTAGAAGGTTTATTTTTAATAACTATAATTGAAAACAACCCAAGTACATCAACAAAAGAATGCTTAAAAATTTGTGATGTATTTATACAATGAAATATTACTCAGCAATGAAAATGAACTACTACACAAAAGAATATAGATGAATCTCAAAAATATTAAGCTGAATAAAAGAAGTGAGTCACTGAAGAGTATATCCTGTATGATTTCATTCATATGCAGTTGTAGAACAAAATAATAATAATAATAATAATAATAATAATAATAATCTATTATTTAAGAAAGGAGGTAGGTTGTTTCCTGGAGTCAGGGTGGAAATATGATGTGCCCAGCAACAAGAGTCCTAAGAGTGGTATTCCAAGGATAGGTGTGATCTACCTTGGTTATAGGCAATTAAGAGGGTATGTTTTCTATAGAAATTTTATTATTTTTTTTGTAGAAATTTTAAAACAAGAATAAAACTAACCAAAAGGTAAGGCTGGATTTGTTTTTATTACTTTATTCTGCTGATTCTAAACAATGTCAATGACAAATTTCTCCTCTCCACCAAGCTTTTTCACATTCTCCCATCTGCGTTGGTAAGCCAGTGAGTAGATGAAAATGTTGACTGGGGATGAGTATATACATTTGTCAAAATTTATCAAACTGTATGCTTAAAATTCATGTATGTTATTTTATGTAAATTATACCTAAAGACAGTTGGTTTTAAGTTAAAAAGATCACTTAGTGAGCATCTCTTACATGCAATGTACATTCCAAGAATCATGAAGCATGTAAAGATGAATGAAATATATTCTTAGTCTCAAGGAATCACTCTTTATTGGGATGATGGAGATGTAGTGAGGGAACTATAAGAATGTGATAAATAGTATAGTATTAGTAAAATTGGTGAACAATAGCAGACATTATTATCTGAGAATGTCTAAAGCATTTTCAAAGATAAAGCAAGAAGCCTGGAGCGACTGGGTGGCTCAGAAGGTTAAGTTTCTGTCTTCAGCTCAGGTCATGATCTCAGGGTCCTGGGATCGAGTCCCACATTGGGCTCTCTGCTCAGCAGAGAATCTGCTTACCCCTCTCTGCCTGCCTCTCTGCCTTTCCTATGATCTCTCTCTCTCTTTATGTCAAATAAATAAATACAAATCTTAAAAAAAAAAAAAAAGCAAGAAGCCTGTGCTGATGATACAAATAAAAATTAAATGGCCTCAACATTGACCACATCTATCCACGGGAGTTCAGTGAGGGAAGGTTTCACATACAGAGCACTCTATGACACCTATGATTTATCTTTGTCGTGTGAGTGCGGAGGCAATGAGCAAAAACAAACATAAAGAATGTAATGTCAACATACCAAAATAGATAGATCTTCAGCTATGGCTAAAATTGTGATGTTCAACCTGTTAACATGAAAATAAAACAAGTACACAAATCACCGCACAATGTTATGACCCATATACCATGGGGCTGTCTAAATTCTGAGGGAGGGAAGAGTGCCTCTGGATGGGGGCTCAGAGAAGGTATCATGAAGGGGATGCTCTTCAAACCAAATTATTAAAAAATGTATAAAAGCTCTAAAAATTGTGACAGCACGGAGTGGGTGAGGGTGGGATAGAGGGAGGTATCCCAGGAAGTAGGGTGGCATTAATAAAGATGCAAAGAGAAGAAGGGATTAGGTGAGTTTAGTAATTTAAGGAGGCAGCTTGGCCTGAGCCTGATTATCTGATTTACTTTAGGTTTCTGTTTACTGTGATAGAGCAAGAAAATACTGAACTATGGAAAGAGTTAAGTTTGCTGGATCGTAGGGAACATATAAGAGAGAAGAAAAAGATGGACTTGAAAAAGCAATTTGTAGCCAAATTACTAATAATTGTAAAGGACAGTTTCACACGCCTACACAGCTGAGTATATTATACATTTACAAGCAAGATGGCATATCAGAGCCCGTAGGCACGGGAGCCCTCAGGCTAGGCTGCATCAGTTATGCTCCAGCTCTGCAATATACTTCTGTGTAACCTGTTAAATCACTGAATCCCACTGTGCCTTGCTTTCCTCTGAAAAACAACTATAATAATATTACCTAGTCTCAGGTTATGTTGATGACTAATTGAGTTAATACAACCACAGTGTTCTAGAAGTGTTCGCTGTTATTACATGTGTATGTGTGTCTGTGTATATACACATGTGACATTATTCTGTTTGACTTCCTGTTATACACTCAGTGGGAAGCCACTGTTCCCTGGAGTAGAGACTGAAATCAGCAAGTATCTAGCAAATATCATGTATGTGACTTCCTTCCTTCTGAGTTCAGGAAGTCAGTCTGATAACCATCACAGCTTTTCTCCCTTCATCCAACTCTAACTGGAACCAGATGGGGGTTACAAAATCTTAACCTTGAGTTGCCTTTTAATACAGCCAAGGGTCCAGGTTTATCTAAGCTTCTTAACTTCGGTTTTCCTCATGTAGGAGATAGGAGTATTTCTCTATTGATATTTAAAAGCTAGTACTAAAAGACCTTAAGTATAGTTAAATAGTTTTCTGTATCAACTCATCTTTTTGGGTTTGGCTCCAGTGAAGTTTAAGGAAGCAATTTGATCACAGAGGTGTTTGGGATTCTACTAACTGCACACTTCTAATCCTAGTGAGGTCATTTATTCATTTCATTAAATGTCCACCTGATGTCTAAACCTCTTGGAAGAGTTTTATTATGTATGCTAGCCAGAGTTCAACTAGAAAAGCATAACCATTAGAAGATTTATACATGTGAGTATGTTTTCATTTTAATGTTTTAAATTTTACAATTGTGGGAACTGAGTAAGCAGTATTTGCAAGGGTATTTTCTTCACATCTGATGCTGTTGTTTGAAGTCCAAAGGACAAGCACTAAGGAAGAAAAGATAGTCATAAAGTAGAGGAGAGTAAGAAGGAGCTGGAGCTCACACACACGGAGCTAGACTTGCAGGGCACACGGTTGGACTGAAACTCATTAGTTCACACTGCCTCTGGTAGTGGTGATGTGGGGATCCAGAAAGAGTCAGGACCCTTCCTCATGGAAGTAAACACATATGTGGCCCAGAAATCAGAGGTGAAGAATCCAGGGAAAGTAAAGCAGATGTAGACACAGATGCTGCTTCAAGGCAATAGCATGAGTCGGCACATCTGCGAGTCTAAGACACAAAATGGCTGCTGCCTCCTTTCTGCTCACGAAATCTCCTGAGAATATTCCTTGTAGCTTGTCAGTTGGAAACTGCAAGAAGGGAATTCTAGGAAATGTAGTTCGGTCTAGCCAAGTTGACACATTAAAAGCAAGGAAATGGACTAATTTAAAAACCTTCTTTTAAATGAATAGTACAGTCTTAAATATTTTAAACTATAAAATCTATATTTCCTTTCATTTTCTTCTTTAAATGAAGCCTCTGCTATTTGCTTATGACAATAGAGCTGTGACTAAAACATTTCTTAATACCCCCTATGTAGAGTGTGGTATCTCTCCTAATTTATTCCCTATAGAAAAGCATTGTCCATTATTTGTGTTGTAAACCATCAAAAAACTATCAAATCAGGAGACTGGTAGAAATTACAGATGTCATATATTTCGGACCTACTTCAGACATCTGTCTGTGAGGTTTTCTCACATAAACTTATTAACCATTCTTTGCATTTTTTTAATGATGAATTGGACTCAGTATATGTATCCATTAATTGAAAAATTAAAATAATGTAGAGAAGTCAGGCCTACATGACATTTTAAAAAAATTGAAACAGTACTTGGGATATTGGTGAGAAATAGTTATAACTCTCCATTTAGCAGTGACAGAGGTTATTTCTACATTCACTCAATGGTCTCTTTGACTGGCTACTCTAGACCGTCATGACTGCCAGGCCAGGTGATCTGTGCTGAGTTGATGACAAGCCCTAAGATCTAAAAAAGTTATTTTTGGAGAGTCAAGTGACCACACCTTAATTTTGTAGGTAGACATCACCACTTCTAGTGAGCTAATTTCCTCTTGCTTCTAACCTAAATCTCTTTCACTTCAACAATTCCATTTTCTTTATTCAGGTAGAATAAGGAACCGATGGTTCAGCACCTTGATAGAACTAGGCCTTTGCATAAATGAGAGATTTTACTTTCACACAAATTTCCTCAATTTCTAATTTATCTAACTGTTCCCTCTTTATGTCCAGCCTTTTGATCATGGTTTCTCTCTATCTCCTAAAATCTCAGCATGTTCTCTTTATATTCCCTAGGCTTTAAAACTAAACATTGTATGGAGGCTACTGTTTCAAATGAACAGTTTAGGGATTTTCAGAGGACGTTTGTGCAGAGTAACTTGCTTACGTTATTCAGTGTGGACATCTTCTAAATATGGACAGGAAGTGAGCAGCCCTTTGGCCTGCTTCTCAGTTTTGCTTTCACCTGATTACTTTTTCTTTGAACTGTCCTTGTGTAACCATAAAAGCTTTATTTTAATAACTAAGCTACAGTTATGATATAAACAATCTTTAAAGAGCCTTTGAAGGGCAAATTGCATTGTTTTCCCTCACAGCAAGCAAAAGGGTGGCTTACCTTCTTGAAGCAGTCAAGTTTTGTTTGCCGCACATTCTGAAGTAAGACTTGTCCTGAGGAGTTACACTAGAACACTGCCCATGTACAGACAGTCTTAACACTGGCATTATTCAAGTTGCAAAGTAAATGCGGTCTTTACAGGGATCCTTCAATGTGGCAGTGATCATATGCTTTTCTCTGCTGCCTCTAGATGAGTTAGAACTTCTCTAAAGAAAGTGATGAGTACTGGGTGTTATACGCAACTAATGAATTGTTGAACACTACATCACAAACTAATAATGTACTAAGTGTTGGCTAACTGAACATAATAAAAATATAAATAAACAAACAAACTAGAATGAATGAAGGAATGAAATGGATACTGTCTTCATCTGCTGAGGCTGCTATAACAAAATACCACAGAATGGGTGGCTCAAACAATAAAAATTTATTTCTCACAGTTCTGGAGACTGGGCAAGATCAATGTATCAGCAGATTCGGTGTCTGGGGAAACTCTTTCTGTCTTATAGATGGCACCTTCTTGCTGTGTCCTCACATTGTAGAAAGAAAGAGGGCCCTGTTGTCTCTTCCTCTTCTTACAAAGGCACCACCCTTATGACCTCCTTTAATCTTTATCACCTCTTCACTCATCTCTAAATATAGTTACATGGAGGATTAAGCTTTCAACATACGAATTTTGAGGGGACACAAACATTTGAGTTCATAAAATTCTTCCCCTGGCACCTATAATTCACATCCTTCTCACAGAGAAATACATTCATTCCACCTCAACAGTCCCCAGAGTCTTAACCTATTCTAGCACCAACTTTAAAATCTAAAATCTAAAGTCTCATCTTAATATCATCTAAATAGGGTATAGGCAAGACTCAAGATATGATTCATCCTGAGGTAAAATTTTTTCCTGCCGTAAACCTTCAAAGCATTGGATCAATATTCCCATTCCAGAAAGGAAGAGTCAGAGGAAGAAAGGGGTGACAGGTCCCAAGCAAAACCAAAACATAGCAAGGCAAATTCCATTCGATCTTAAGTCTAGAGCATAATCCCTTTTGGTTCAATGTCCCAACTTTCAGGCCTACTGCAGTGACAGCGTCACTGCCAAGGCTCTGCGGAGTGGCCATACCCTTCAACTCTCTGAGAGGGCCTTTCCCATTCTCTGCAGGGACTCTGCCCTCTGAAATGGAGAAGGAAATAGCCTTGCCCCCTGTTCCCGTGGTGGGAGTGGCAACTCTCATGCTCTCTGAGTTGCTTTTGGGATCTTTTGTCTTTTCCTGAATAATAGCACCAGTCTGTAGTCAAATAGTTCTATGGTACTGTCTTGTAGAATTAGAAGTCCAGCAGCCTTCTTTCATTTTGTCTCATCTCCATCCCATTCAGTTCAAGCTAGCAGTGTTTCTGCGTGTGTGTTCCCAGCAACTCTTTATTGAGTAATAGTGTGGTCATGCTCTTGGTTTTCTTTAGAACACACTTTCTCCTTTATCTGCAGTATGGACAAGCTGAGAATTTTCCAAATATTTAAGTTCTGGTTCCTTTTTGCTTAAAAATTTCTTCTTCAAACCATCTTTCTCCTCTCTCATTTTACTCTAAACAGTCAGGAGAAGCCAAGTTACTTCTTTAACAATTTGCTTAAAAATTTCCTCAGCTAAATATCCAATTTCATCACTCACAAGTTCTGCCTCTCACTAAATGCTACAATACAGTTCAGGGTCTCCTTGCCATGTTATAATGGGGACCATCTTTTTTCTAGTTTCAACTAACATGTTCCTCATTTCCATATAAGATTTTATCAGAATGACCTTTAATATACATATTTCTATCAACATTCCATTCATGATTATTTATGTATTCTCTAACAAGACAGAATTTCTCTCTCCAGCTTTCCCTTTTTCTTTCTAAGCTCTTAGTAGAACCATCTTTAATGTCAATATTTCAATCAGCAATCCCTTCAGATCAGTCTCCACTTCTAGAATGCATCCACAGCACTCTTCCAAGCTTCTACCCATTCCTGAGTCACAAAACCACTTCTGCATTTGGTAAAGCAGCAATCCATTTTTCAGTACCCAAGTCTGTATTAGTCAGGGTTCTCCAGAGAAACAGAACCAATTGGATATTTGTTTATTTACTTAAGTATAGTTGTTATTTATTTAATTTACTTAATTAACTTATTTACTTACTTATTATGAGAAATTGGCTCCTACAGTTATAGAGGTTGACAAGCTCTTATCTGCAGTCAGCATGATGGAGACCTAAGAGAGCAAATGGTGTAGTTTCAGTCCAAATGCTCACAGGCTCAAGAGCCAGGAAAAGTCAAGGTTTCAGTTCAAGTCCAAAAGAAGAAAGAACAGATGTCCCAGCTCAAGACTGTTAGGCAGGAGGACTTTCCCCTTACTTGCAGGAAGGTCAGACTTTTTGTTTTATTCTGGTCCTCAACTACCTGCATGAGACCCATTCACATTGAGAAGAGCAATCTGCTTTACTTAACCTACTGAGTCCAATCTTAACAACATCCACAAACAACTTTGAAGACACACAGAGAATAATGAAGGTCCAGATGTCTGGGGACCCCATGACCCCATCAAGTTGACATATGAAATTAACTATCACAGGTCCTTTCCATATTATTCCATAACTTGTCCATATTTGTTAAAAGGATAGATATTTTATTATCTGTTTCATTGATTCCTCCACAGATGTATGTTTTTTTATACTTTGCACATAGTTCTGCATTTGGTAAAGCAGCGACCCATTTTTCAGTACCCAAATATGTATTAGTCAGGGTTCTCCAGAGAAACAAAACCAATTGGATGTTTGTTTATTTACTTAATTATAGTTGTTATTTATTTAACTTACTTAATTAACTTATTTACTTACTTATTATGAGAAATTAGCTCCTACACTTAGAATTTTTTTTCATTTACCACTTTAGCAGAAGAAGGGACAATTCCTTTCTCTTGTCCTTTGAGAGAAATAAGATGCTTGGAAAAATACTGGCTAACGGACTACCTGTTCTTCTCAGCAGATTTTTCTAACACTCTAAGCTTACAAATTAGCAACTTGTGCTCTCAGATGCTGATACTGGCTTTCTTGAGACCCAGACTTAGATGAAAACCTACAGAGCAAAATATCTTTCTTTATAAGGTCATTTAACATTTGCAACTGTGGACATAGGCTGATCAGAAGGGAATAAAAACTGAACTCACTGGTCACCCAAATTATCTGAGGGTTCTGCCTCAGCCCTGACCTTGTCCAGAGGAGGGCAGGTTTCCAAAGGTTTTTAATTGGAGGCTCTGGCTCTGGAGAGGTGAGCAGCACTTGTGTCATTAAAGAGAATGATTTGATGGTAGCCTTATTCTAAGGGTCACTGGATAACTGTGATTCTTGTCCTCTGCCTGCTTCTGCTGGATGGATGCAGAAACCAACAAACAAAAAATGTTGATTAAATTAGCTTCTTCAGAGAAAAACTGTGCAGGTAACCCAATCTTCTTGATGTTATTTGGATGTGGACAGAACTACTAGATGAGAACTACAATAGAGAGCACTGGTCTCTAATGACTGTGAGATTGTCGTGGCAACACACTATTTGGGATTTCAGGCAATGTGCCTCAGTCTAAGCTACTTCATTGATGTATACTTTGGATCCCATTCTGCTTCAGCACAAGCTCTAAGCTATTATTTTCCATTTTGGAGGAATCTGTAACAATTAATAGGATCATTGACTTTTTCCCAAAACTTTTCATACGGAGAGAAAAGGAACACAGTTTCCTAACAAACACATCAGAGAGTTCTGTGAGAATAAATTCCTCATAGTTAAAAGGGAACTCAGTCAATATATCAAATATCCAAAACCTTCAAGAGTCTACTTAAAAACCAATTATGCAAATTGAGCCACACAGTCACTACTTCTGTTTTGCCTGGTGACTAGAAAAGAGTTTGATTCATCAAGAGCAGAAAAAAGCATTGGGCACTTAAATGGAAGATTTTCAACCATAGAAAAGATCAGTACTCTTGCTTGTCTATGTAATGAATAGGTGTCAGGAGGAGTTGGGGTGGGTTGTCAAAGATTAAAGATGACATTAAACTCTTCAAGGTAGTGAAAACACCAAATAATGAGGAATCTGATGAGATTTAACTGGCCCAATGAAATGGGAACAAAACTGTAGATGAGTTCACTGTGGGGAAGCACAAAGTAGTACAACTGTAGACATGAACTAATAGGCACAGGGGAAAAGGCTTGAGGAAGTTGTGAAGGGCATTCTGAAAACATGATGTTTAAAACTTTTTTAGAGAACATGGGCAGCAACTTCTTCAACTTCAGCTTCAGCAACTTCATCCTGGAAACCTTGCCAAAGACAAAGGAAGCAAGGAAACAAATGAACTATTGGGACTTCATCAAGATAAAAAGTTTTTGCACAGCAAAGGAAACAGTCAACAAAACCAAAAGACAACTGACAGAATTAGAGAAGTTATTTGCAAATAACATATCAGATAAAAGGCTAGTATCCAAAACCTATAAAGAACTTATCAAACTCAATATCCAAAGAACAATTAATCCAATCAAGAAATGGGCAGAAGGTGGCCCCTGGGTGGCTCAGTTGGTTGAGCGATTGCCTTCAGCTCAGGTCATGATCCCAGAAACCAAGGATCGAGCCCCACATCGGGCTCCCTGCTCGGCGGGAAGCCTGCTTCTCCCTCTCTCACTCCCCCTGCTTGTTTTCCCTCTCTAGCTGTGTTTTTCTCTGTCAAATAAATAAAATCTTAAAAAAAAAAAAAAGAGAGAAAGAAATGAGCAGAATACATGAACAGACATTTCTCCAAAGAAGACATCCAAATGACCAACAGACACATGAGAAAGTGCTTAACATCACTTGGCATCAGGGAAATACAGATCAAAACCACAGTGAGATACCACTTCACAATAGTCAGAATGGTTATGGCAGGAAATGACAGGTGTTGGCAAGGATGCGGAGAAAGGGGAACCCTCCTACATTGTTGGTGGGAATGCAAGCTGGTGCAGCCATTCTGGAACACAGGATGGAGGTTCCTCAAAAAGTTGAAAATAGAGCTACCCTACAACCCAGCAATCACACTACTGGGTATTTACCCCAAAGATACAAATGTAGTCATCCAAAGGGGCACATGCACCCGAATGTTTACAGCAGCAATGTCCACAATAGCCAAA